>CM066033.1:1358006021-1358180144 GCA_033557465.1 Ichthyophis bannanicus | reverse complement strand
ACCAGCATATAAATTGCACATATGTCCGTAATATGGCTGTGAAATGGCCAATTATGTCCCCTGGTAAACGAGGTCTACAGTCCCCCAACAATGTCAACCCATATCATTAGTCACACTGCTGAATGTTTGCTCGGTGTCACAATGCACAGAGAGCAAACGCTGCACTACATGAGAGATGTCACAACAAAACAGTCATATATGCATCATGACATTATTTAACGGTCACTACTCACCCAGCAATATGCAGTCACCATACTGTCCCTCCTCAAATTCCCTGAATAGTGCTGAGCGATGCAGGATATAGGAGTCATGGGTGGACCCTGGAAACCTTGGGACCACATTCAGAATATGCAGATTAGCATCACATACAACCTGAACATTCAGGGAATGGTAGTGTTTGCGGTTGCGAAACACCACCTCCCTGTCTCTTGGCGGGACCAGGGCAACATGTGTGCAATCAATAGCTCCCATCACGTGTGGTATCCCAGCTAATGCCTCAAAGGCCTGGTTCAGGGTCCCCCAATGTTGCCTACTGTGGGGAAGGCCTATGTAATTCCCCACCCGGCTGACCATAGCACGCAGTACTTGGTGTGGAGAAACGAGGGAGGAAGGTGGGGCGGCTCAATGCAACCCACTGCGGCCCACAAGAGGTTCTGGAAAAAGCCAGAGGCGACGAAATTGTAACGCAGCAAGCAATGGGAGCTTGGATAAAACCTGGTAGGGCATGGGGAACCGGTCAGTAAGGGGCTCGAGGTTCGGTCTCAGATCCTCATAGAGCCCCCCCTAATAGGACCTTGTGCGCAGTCGGTAAAGGGAGAGTACCTGGTCCTCACGCATGCCCTGGAGCTGGGGCACTGGGCCTGTAGAGGCGTGGCTGCGATGCCTGCCCCCCACCCCACCTCAGCACGCCGTCTGCGGCCCTCCAAGCACAGCAACTCGTCTGGACGGCCTCCACAGCTGCAGGTCTGAGTTGCTGGGGGTCTACACCCATGTTCCTGTGCCTCAGCCCCATGGCCATCATCTCACCTGTTTTCCGGCACACGCAGCATCGGCCCACTGTTCTCCGGGCACATGCAACAAAATATATGTCAGACATAACCACCCCTGTGATCGGGGCTACACACAGCACAAGACACACAGACACAGACACCGACACACACAGAAGACACACCACACACAGCGCAAACACACAACACACCGTTTCCAAACACTGAGACACCGTACAAACCACGGAAAGAAAACACAGTCAAAAACAAAAATCACAAACACAGAACGGTCTCATACACCTGCTCTAATCCCCCCGTTTCAACACACCAACCACTCGCCGCGACTATTCGAAAGACACCCTCCAATGTCTCCCCAAATCTGAAGAAGTGAAGCAATGTAAACAGGTGACTGGTATGTCAGTACTGTGCGCATGCGCTGTTGTGGGATGGCGACGCTTGTGCGAGGGCGAACATGTGCATTATCCTGCGCATTCTGCATGACGTGACGCAGGGGAGAATGGCTGTGGGGTGACGCGCATGTGCAACTGTTGGCGCGTGGCGTGAGTGTGTGTGAATTAGCGAGAACGCGCATGTGCCACCTGAGTCACACGAGCGTCTGCTTGTGCGCGGAGCCCGTTAAGCATGGGCGTAAGCATTGCCATGACGTCATGATGCTCCTAGAAATGCACATGCGCTTAAGGTTATCATTTGCGTGTCGCGCACAAAACACGGACAGCCTAACGCACGCCCATGTGCCAATGGGATATCGGCGCCGCCAACAAGCAGCGCCGTCGCACAACGGTTGAACATTGCGGCAACCGTGCGCGACGCAAAAAAAAAGGTGACAAAAGGGACACGGAAACACAGGTTAAAGGTTGAGGGTTGACGGAGGATGTGGGCGGGAGTTGTAGTAAGAGGCTGTTTAGTGAGAGGTGTCCTAGTGGATAGGTGGGTTTATGTTATCTGTGGTAATCAGTTGTATCCTGGGGTCGTATCTGTTGTCATATCAGTTAGTCCCCTGTGTATGGTGTGAACGTCTCTGTGTACTGTGCTGCTTAATGTGTTACAGTTCATGTGTTGTGTGACGTGTGAAGGAGGTCATTAGTTGTGGTTGTCGTTCAGTGGGTGTTGTAGGGGAGGCAGAGGGGGTGAGGTGAGTTGGGGAGGGGCGACAGGTGTGCAGAGAGGAGGTGGGGTGGAGGGGGATGGAGAGGCGGAGGTCAGAGCCAGAGGGGGAGGGGGAGAGAGAGGGGTCCACAGAGCGATCGAGGAGAGGGAACGGGAGAGGGTTAGGGAGAGGGAGAGGGAGGAAGGGGACAGAGACAGAGAGAGAGGGATATAGAGAGAGGGAGGGTGTGATGCTGAGGCGTGAGGGCCTGCGGGATGGGTGTCGTGTGCGGGTGGCGTGCAGGTTGAGGGGGGTGGGGGGGCCCCCACACAGTGCCACTGGAGGCAGGGCCTGTTGGCGTCCTGAGAGGCCTGAGGAGCCAGTGGCCAGCATCCAAGGGATAGCAGCACCTGCACAGCTGGCTCCCAGCAGGCCACACTGGGAAGAGGAAGAGGGTTACCAGGTGCCTGAGAACCTGCGGGAGGAGGGCATATATAAGATTTACGGAATGCTGAGAACCACACCCTCCATCTCCATGGTTCCTGGAGAACAACGAGGGTGCTGTTTGGCCGTCTTAGGCTCACGGACCAGCACAAGCAGGACGGCAGGCGGTTATGGGAGGAGGTCAGGCATGGAGTTGCTGAGGTAGGGGGCCCCCTGCGGGACATAGGACAGCCTAAAGAAAAGATATTCAGATATCAAGAGACCGGGTGTGCGTCAGCCACACCACATGTGTGCCGAAGAAAATACCATGCCAGGGGGCACAGGTGGCGGGGGCCCCCTACCCAGCAATGCTCAGCCCCCTGGCGGCAGCAAGGCGGGCGGAACGCCTGGGACCTGTATACACCTATGGGCTGCTGGAGATGCTTGACACTTGCATAGATCCACATGCAGGTATGCTCTGTTACGCATAACCATCACATCTCATCACCTCCCTGATAGTAACATTGTGTAAACCAGCTCACCTTTGCCACATGCACACCCATAATCTATATCCACAGCCCCAAATAATGTTACACCTACGCCAGGGATCAGAGGTTTGTGCACTGAAGTGCCCCATCATGGACCCTATGTTGTCATTAACAAATACACACAAAAGTGATACCACTGGCGCCATGGGCCTTGAGGGTCTGAGGTGGGGTGGGCCCTGGGATTTGGGCTTGTATGTGTTGAAAGGTAGCAATGCGAATGTAGGACGGGGGACTGTCATGGACATGATGATGTATGCCTCCCACCTCTCGGTGTGATGCAACAAGCACAAAAAGGAATGTAGCTCAGACAGAGTAGTGGCAAAGGGGAACATTACCCCCAAATTCAAGTAAACAGGGACGATTCCCCATCAAAACTGTCCCTGACATTACAGTTGATGTGACACACATGTAGACATCAAGTTATGACTGGAGCAATGAACCACAATGTGTCTGTACTGTAAACCCAGTCACGCTAAAGCCTATCTCTCTACTGTCAATATGACTCTGCAGGCCATATCTACACACCATACATATTAGGATGGCCATGACCAGTCAGGCCATTGCCTCACCAATCTCCGTTGATCAGGACAGGCTCTGCTGTTCGTTGTTGCCGCAAATACAAATCATTGTCCAAGGGGGATCCAAGGGTACATCATCCTAATCACATACCCCATGAGTGCAACCATCTCTGTGTTAGGGACTTAACCGTCATCTACAGAGCTATGTGATCTGTCTAAGGAGTAAAAAAAAAAACAAAAAAAAAAAAATAAAAAAAAACTATGACAGCTGTTACAGCTGGACTGGTCTCAAAGGTGCATCAAAACGTATTGGCGGAGGTGCAGGCTCGGCCAGACGACAACATCATGGGAACCAGATGGTCACCAGCTCTGGTGTGCACATCTATGGACATACACTGTTGTTAAAACCCCTCCCCCACCTGTGCTGTGTAAGCAAGTGGTGGGTGGTGACACATGTCACCTGTATGTGGAGTCGGTCACTGAAACCGTGTCTCAAATGTACGAGCCGCTAAGTCCTCCGGATAATAAAAACTCCCCCAATTAGATCAGGTGTGTCAACCGCACCGGCCTACGGGGCAAATTCCTCAAGTTATCTGTTGGTGAATAGCTCTGTTTGGGAAAACACATGACATACAGCAGAGTAGTGCCGTCATAAATGCCTGACTCAGGACGCTGCTGATAATAAGCATTCACACTACCTGTTCTGCATTTTTGATGTGACACCAGCAAATACAAACACCATGTACCTTGTACTGGGGTATATCTTGGCTACATATGTGGCCACTCTTGCTCTCCTTCTCACGGGGTAGCTTGTGCCCTCCATAGGGCATAAGCCATCAAACCCTGTGTCTTTCCAGTGCCCACACCTCACCTGTGTTCTCAAGATGGTTATTGTTAGGCCCTGAATACTCACAGGACAAATGCTGTGTTGTGGTGAATCACCTCCACTACGAATGCTGCTCGGGCATTGTTTCCCCCTCTATGTCATAGGGTGCTGTCAGCAGCAGAGGCAAGGTCATGGCCCCCAGGTTGTTTTCCCCCCCTCCTCTGCTCTCACCTCCTCTGTGTCTCCCTGTCCCTCTCTGTGTGAGCAGCTGGCTCTGCATAGCGCAGTGTGCCACTGCTGTGCCGTGTCCGATATTTGGGCCAGCCGTCCCACACCCCCGAGGTGAGGTGTTCTAGCTGATTGGGCCTGTGTCTGTGTGTGTTGAGTACATAGGTGGCTGCATCCACCTGCATGAGACACCCACTGCCAACATAGCCCCAATCTGGGGTAAATGGTGTCTGTGTGTGTGTGAGAATGGCACGCCCCCCCCATCTCAGGCCACAGCAGGACATCAACACCAGATGGAATACACCGAGCAACACAGGACTAGCTGTGCGTGACAAAGCTGTCACATTGCCAACATGGGCCAGGGTCTGATGTCAGCCGCATGGTCAATGAGACGCCCTTGAAGGAGATTCCCCCACCCCAAAATGTGAGGGGACCTACACCTCTCACACACATGTCAAGCATCGTCTGAAAGGGTGGGTTCCCTGAAACTATGCAGCATATGGCGCCAGCAGATATGCCATGGGTGCAGGTGATGCACATCCGCAAACGCACACAATCTGTGACTGTGCTACCACACCCCTCAAAACCACAGTAGCACATGTGCACGGTCAATCACATGTGCACAAATGCGACAATTGTGGTTGACGGTGAGAGTACGGTGTATGTCTCTAGTTGCGTATGAGTAGCATCACAGCAGGCACCACGGAATGCATGGCGGAAACAGAGATTACCTGTCACATGTTGCACACACTGCATTGGCCAGGTGTGCTCATACACGTCTTCCCAGGGCATAAGGGCAGAAGTGTCAACCATTCCCTGACCCTGTGTTTGCAGCAATACATGGCCTGTGTTGGTATGGTGACATAGTTCCCACTGGGATATGTCGTGGACACTCACAGCTGCAGACATCTTTGTAGTGGCGTGTGTCCCCATGGTGCACTGTCAGGTTGCAGGGACACATACAACATGTGTCACACATCCCATCACTTCCCGAAACATTCCAGACAGGTGATGTTACTGGTAACCCTGACACACACCCATGTCACTGCCGCGCCTCACCTCTACTGTCATGGAGTATGTGCCCGTGACGTGTTATGTTGCATCTGACATACTCTACGCACAGTGCTGCATGTGCCTGTCAATGGTCCCACTATCATGTACAGTTCGAGTTCAACACATTGTCGGAATGTGGCATACACATGTAACACTGCATATACAGTATGCCCATGGGGATATGCACTACACAATGGCATGCACACTCAAACAGGGGCTGCCAATGAAGGTGTACCTGTTGGTGATGTGCAGCCCTGTGTGCACCTGCCACTGCCAGATGGGGTGGGAGATGGACCTGCGTGTGAAATGCACATGGGAGCATATAATGGAACACGGAGGACACACAGGGTGTGCAGGGCTCTGACACACACCAGATCCCCTGGAACAGGTCCATGTTATGTAGGGGGTCCTGTTTGCAGCACACATGCAGGGTAACCATCACATGACATATCCCTTCCCCTGAACACACACATAAATGTAGCTGTACAGCACACACATATGTGTTTGATCTGTGTCTGTCTACAATACAGGTGACTACAGCACAGTCCGGCCACGTGAGGAGGAGGAGGAGGAGGAGGAGGAGGTGGAGGAGGAGGTGGAGGTGTGGGAGGCATCTGACATGGAGGGGCATGAAAATGCTGCGGCTGCAGAGGTGCTGCTGCAGGGGGTGAGTCCTTGTCCCCAGGAGGGGCACACTGAGCCTCCAACAAGCCTCACCACACAACGTTTGGCTGAAGGAACAGCTGACGCAGCACCACCAGCACAACGGGATACCGGTGATGATGTTCTGAGAGCTGAGCTGCGGGCCCATGCCACCTCGTCACATCGGGACAGTGAAGGTGGGTGGGCAAAAATGTTCACGCAGATAACCCATATGTTCTTTGTACATACACTAACAGGTGTGCACACTCTACCAGGACTGTAAATGTGTGTGACTACACAAACACACACTCGGTGTGCACAATACCGAACAGTGTGAGACACATCAGCGTACAGTATGTGCAACACACTGTGTGCAAGGCGACCAAAGGGTATGCCACACATGCCCATTAACCTACATATCGCGTCACATCATTGTTTGAATTTGGCCAGACACACCTATGGACTGATCTGTCTCTGCTCATACAGTAGGTACCAGCAGCAGGCACGTACCACATGCAATACAGGGCCCAGGGAAAACGTGGACAGTAATAGGATGAACCACCTTTAGCACCACACGTATTATCCAGAAAACTATGCGCCTATGGCCCGACTCAGGCCGTGGTCCGTGTCCATCTTCAGGGGCAGGCTCATTAGGCAAACCACACCTTCACAGTGTATTGAGAATGACCTATTCAACCACAGGGACGCACAGGGGCCCTTCACCTCTCAATGCAGTCACACACCTTCTGCTATCCGAATATAATGAACCAGTCGTGGCATCCGTGCAAGGGGAGGCCTTCCTGTAACACATTTCCACGTTCACATTGTTACAACAAGGCTTCCCCTTGCGTGGATGCACTGCTGGTTAATTATATTTGGATGGCAGAATGCGTTTGTCTACATTGAGAGGTGAGGGGCTCCGGTACATCCCTTTGGTTGATCAGGTCCTGTCCAACACACTGTGGACGTGTGTTTAACCTGATAAACCTGCCCCTGCAGAGGAAAAAGGAATACGGCCTGTGTCGGGCCATAGGCCTCTACTGTCTGTATAATATGTGTTGTGATAAAGGTGGTTTGTCCTATTGCTTGACACGTTCGTAATGGGCCAAAAACATGTTATCAACTATTATGTCGACATCTTTTTCCTGGGTTGTGTTTCCCAATGTGGAACCTTGCATCATGTAGCCATACGTCGAGTGGTATGTTCTTTGGTGCATACCTTTGCACCTCTCCACATTACATTTCATCTTCCTTTTGGATACCCCATCTTCCAAAACATCTAGATCCCCTTGCAATTTAACACAATCCGCTTGGATTCTGACAACCTTAAAAAGTGTTTTTCCCATGTGCAAATTGATTGCCTCACTCGTAGGTCCCTTTTGCAGGTAAGTTATGAATATGTGATAGAGCAACAGACCCAACACTGATCCCTGCCTCACTCCATGTATTACCTCTCTCCATTGGGGAAATTGGCCACCTAGCCCTACCCTCTCTGCCCTCTGCTGCCACCCCTGCTACCATGCACATTCAGGGCTACCTTCCCCGCCCCCCCCCCCTTTGTGTGACTCTGAAACATCCCGATGGCCTGCCACCAGCAGTTGCATGCATAGCATACACCTGTCTAGGCAAATGTGCAGCTTGTACCCCTGTGATGCAACATCCTGTCATCAACATACGCATTGTGAGCCCTGCACATGCCTCATAGGGTCTACATGCACTGTTATCTGACCACTTGAGTCTCCCCCTGGGGGGATGTGACACCCTTATCTGACAGACGCATGGTGCAGTTGTGGATGGGCCCATGTCCTGGGTGTGAATCTGCTGCTCACACCCCATCCCTCATAGTCATGAGCAATGCACCTATCACCTGCCCATGCCGTGTGTATCCCCTAACTCTGCATCCCACATGTTATGTTTGTTAGCATTTGAACTCCCCTACAAAATGTGTATCCCGAGGTGTCATTGCAATCACCTGCGCACCCTCCAGCCACACACACAATGTACATATTGTTGCTCTGTGTCCCAGGGAATATTGTACATGTGCTGGACAGTGTTGTGCCTGCTGAGATGGGGTATCCCTGTGCCTGTCACACACATTATTTACATTGGGCACGTCCTGTGTGTGGCCTAACATACACCTTTGAGGTATGTCCCCATTCAGTTAAATATGCACCTGACCACTACAGTTCGTAACATGCAGGGGAAAAGCATGTGTGACATGTCCCACCCTGTTGTGTATTACTGTCATACCTGGCAGGGGTAGCTCTCACACGGCCATTTTCTCCCCACACAGGCATTCATCAGGAACTCATAGCTCTGCGGCAATCCTCTGAACGTCTCATCCAGGAGATGGTCCATCTGCGCCAGAGCATATGTGACCGGCCATACCAGAGGATGTGTGTGGCCATGGAGGGCATCGAGGCTGCGCTGGTGAGGATGGCACCACCGCCACCACAGACACCACCACCACCACCACCGCCGCCAACACCACCTCCGCTACAGGCACCAGAGGATCGGGTGGCGCCAGGGGAACGGGGACCTCCATTGCCAGGTGCCATACCTGTGAGGCGACGGCGTCGCAAATAGAGCAGACCAAACATGGGTACCCTAGCATACATTAAAGAGTTACACTCCAATGTGTGTCCCCTTTATTGCTCAGGTTGTGTGCACATGAATGCTCTGCCCATGGACAGATGATCTGAGACCAGGCCCGTTGTTGCAGGGATTGTCACACTGTCAGGTATTACTGCACACATGCCATTACCTGGCATTCCAGACATGCACATGCTGTGGTCACTGACCCTTGGCTACAACTCACAGGTGTACACATGGGCCCACTTGCATATGTCGGCATGCCCAGGGGTTACAGCACCAATTTCCTGCCCAGTCACCATTTACATCCCCGTCAGCCGTGCACAATGGGGGCATACGTGTGCCCATTGGGTGTGTCCTTGGCAATGCTGACAGGCCTGTCCCGCACCTACATGGCATACATGTGTCTGCGACACACATGTGTGCCATGCATATTTACATTGCTGCTGTCCAACACCAACTGCTGTCCCACCAGACCCATCCCTGTGACATGCTTGTGTCTCGGGAACATATGCAGGGCAACATCCTCTGGGCCTACACCTGTCCCATGGCCATGCCCACATAGATATCACACAGCTCCTCATGTGTTGCTGTTACCGTTATGGTGTCCATGCCAATGTGTGATCCCCAGGAAGGTGGATAGACATATCCCATCCTTGCATACATGGTGTGCGTGTGAGGCAATCACAAGGCCATTGATGCAAAGTACAAACGAAAACCATTTATTTACACAACATAAGTAAACGGGCAACATGCCCAACATCAAATGCCAAAAGGGGGGTGGGAACACTGCGCAACACAGGGCACATGGGGGCGTCACAGGTGACATTGCTGGTGCCTGTGACGCTGTTCGGCAGGTGGCCATCGGGATGCCAGCTGCAACACATCGGTGTCCACCTGCCGAACAGCCCCGGTCATGCACTGCAGGGCATGGAACACCACATGGATGTCACGCCGTGTGTCATCCACGGCCACTAAGATATCGTGCATACACCTGCCAGCACACAGACACACATTGCCTGTTGTCTGTGTGCTGGCATGTGCATGAGCCGTGACAGTGGCCCTGGATGGCACAGGAATGCGCTGCCACCCGTGCTGTGCCCACCCCTGCAGTGGCTGACTGGTGCCCCCATGGCCCTGTGGTGGGCTGTGTTCCCACACACCCCCCTCCCCCCCTCCTCCCCTCCCTGCAGATACTCCCTCCACCCTCCCAGGCCAGACAGAGGCCCCCCTCCCCCCACCCTGTCAGCACACCTTCCCCCTGTGGCCCTCTCCCCTGCACCCCCCAATGTCCCATCCTCTCCATCCCCTTCGTTTGGGGTAGGGTGGGTGACATCCTCATCCTCCTCCGCAATGTCGTCGTCCGACACCACCACCACCACATCCGTCCCCTCCTCCTCGGATCCCTGCTGGTCGGGCTGCAGGTTCTCCTCCAAGGGCTCATCCTCCCCCCTTGTGCGGCGTGTGCTGGGCCTGTGGAAGCTGTATGTGGAGGTGTGTGGTTCCTCGTCACTGGCATCCCCACCTGTGAGGGGTGACAGACATCAGGGCACATCCATGTGTGGCACATAACATATGTACAGATAAGGCAGGCCAGAGGCAGTTGGTTCAATGGCACACTTTAACCTGTGGCATAGCCCTCCACTACTCACCATCGTGGTGGTGCTCTCCCTCTGTGCTGAGCTGTTCCAAATACCGCATGTGGAACTGTCGTAGTTCACGAGCCTTCTTCCTCAGTTCCTCCACCTGTGGACATGCAAATGTTGTCTTCTGTCAGCACGTGCCACCTGTCACTGTGTCTGTCACGCAGACGCCTATGTCCTGGGTGGGCCACATCTTGCTGCTCCCACCCTCCTGCTACCTGTGGCATATCCATCATGGTAACGCACCACCAGCAGTCAGTCCCACACATATGTGGGAATAGGTTTGCACATAGGTGTCACTGCAGTATCAACAGAGCCTAGCTGGCATCCACATGCATTGACAGATAGGGCAGCAATCAGCAGCCTTACTGTGTGGCTGCAGTCTGCCCACACCCATCTCACCACCACCCCACAACACAACAGTGGGATGGTGGGAGGGACAGTGAGAGACAGAGGGTGTGTGTGAGGGGGGAGATGTGGGGCGTGACACAGACACTGAGGGTGAGGGTGGGCGACAGAACACCCAGGGGACATGGTGTTGCTTGCGGGACATATCCCTGCTGCTTATTGACAGCAGCTGTCCAAGGTGTGTGTGTCTGATGCCCCCAGATGCAGGTGATGCAACGTCACCATTGCTGTGGACCCACTCAACACCATTGCCAGTGTATGCACCCCATAGTGGGTGTCCCCTGTGGGGCAGCACACCTACAAGGTAGGCATCTGTGTTCTCCCCTATGGGTGTTGCTTCAGGGAAGGGTATGCGTGTGATATGTGATTCACAGCATCCTTAGCACACATGGCATCCCTCTGTGGGCCTGACGTTGAGTGTCATTGGCCCGTGCTGGGCCCCTGCAGCCCACATGTGGCGCCTCGTAGAATGCCCTACACACAGACAAAATGGCAGGGGGCACGGGAGGCTTCTATGTGCCCCCATGCTGGTGCATATCTCTGTAACAGAGGTGGGTTATTTGCAGTGCCCATGTTCACATTTGCACACTGCAAGGGTAGCAAGGCTGCAGCTGATGGGTTGTTGTCAGTCTGCAACCTTGTCCTGATCATGTGAACATGAACAAATGGGTGATGCTGTGGGGGGACTCACATGATATCCATGAGACAGCACACACCCTGGCATGCACCCGGTGTGTGGGAGGGGGATCGGACTGAACCTCTGTCGTGAGGTGTGACCAGTTGGACCGCACGTCTAGGTGTGCTTAGACACATGTCCCCCTGGCACACCCATATGCAGCTCACCCAGCCATGCACCCTGTGCATACTGTGTGTGTTGTGTCGGGGCCCAGGGTGTGTGATGTGTGTTGAGATGGCCTCACCGTGCTAGCAGATACAATGGGGACGTACAGGCTGTTTGGTGGCTGGCCAGATGTCTGTGGCCATCCTTGTGATGGGGGGGTGGGTATATAGTGAGGCCTGTGGGGATGTGGGTAGGCGTTGCCCTGTTGTGTCATATGTATATCCCTCAGGGGTATAGTCCTGCCCAGTTGTGTGCACACACAGATGTGTCTGTGCCCTCCTGTAGTCTCAGTTATGTGCATGTAGGGGCTGTGTAACACACAACCCAGCTGTGGAGGCGCCCCCACCTGTGCCCCTGCATAGCTCGGTTACCCATGTTCCATAGGGGCTGCTGGGGTCACATTCAGGGACATGTCCCTCCGTTGTGTTGCGAGGGGTGGGGTTTGGTGGGGTTCGGACTGTGCCACCTACTATGGTGTGCAGGGTCCAGCCCTCCTATGATTTCTCACATCCCACATACATGCAGGGACATGGATCGCATGAGATGTTCCACATATGTTTCCGTGTTTGGCTGTGGGGGGGGGGATTACATCACAGGGTACTTCAAGGTCCTGTGGATGCTGTCGATGCTGGACCAGCTACGGCTGCCTGTCTCCCAGATATGGTGTTATGTGTGATGTTGACAGTTCAGTCAGCTTGCAGTGTTGGGTGTCCCTGATGGGCATATGACAGATAGCATCCCTTTGTGGTGCACAGTGCGTAGTCCTTGCCGTGCATCCGCTTGCAGTATCGTAGTCATCTGACCTAATGGCCAGTGTGGACCTGTCAGCATCCACCTTGTGGATCTCTGCTGGCACCTTTTCCCTGCCAGTTGGGCAAGGGTTCAGTGGGTGTCTCACACCATACCGTGTGACAGCCTGGCCCATGTAGGTTGCTGTTGCCGCACATGTGACCATGACACAATGGCGGGTTCAGACACTCAGCCTATGCACCCACACCGGTCCAATGCTACCCTGTTAGCATCATTTGCTCTCGCAATGAGCGTACCTGTCAGACGACACCTCATCCACCCCCATGTCATGTGGGAGGTGCACATCTCGATGTTGTAGATATTCTGAACACTCCATCCACCTCATCCCCAGAGGACAGGGGTATTTGACACCCTCCTGGGTTACAGACAAACTGCATGGCACACACGGCAACGGCAGCATCAGTGTTCCAACGCCACTCCCAGAGTGTGTGGCGCCATGTCATCCGTGAGATTGTGCTCACAGCATAGGTGCCGCCAACAGAGTGGGGTGCTCAGGGGCCTTTCCATTTGGGGACACAGGCAACGTCCAACACAGCAATGTTATCATCTATCTATTCGACATGTGGGGGATGTTAGGAGGTGTCTCTCATCCCATTCAGGAGGGTGTCGTGTCATATGGTATGTCCATGCAGGGTGCCATACACCCTTGGCATCTGTGGATATTGCTGTTTCTCAGACTCATGTGTCCTGTGCTTTACCTCAGTTGTGGCAAAAACTGTGTGGAGCCTGGCCACAGGTAATGGAAGCCCCTGTGGGGTCTGATCCTGGGGCGCAACGTGTTCCATCTTGGGACATGCACGCACCCCCTTGCAATTTCCATTAATGTACACGTAGGTATCACATTCACTAGGCACCTCACAGGGTTGTACGTATATTGTCTGTGTGGGTTGTTGCTGAGTGCGGTTCTGATTCACTGGTGCAGAGTCCCAGAGGTGATCAGTTACAAATGAGTCCCACACGCTACACATCTGCACTGCTGGCCCATATGCCCCTGCTGTGCCCCTGAGCTTTGTGGGTGGCAATCACACGATGAGTGTGGTGTAGGGTGGTTTCAGGTGCCCTGTGGGGCCAGACATAGTTGAAGGACAGTGTGTTTTGGACAGCATACTGTGTGTTAGTGACAAATGCTATGGCTGTGTAGTTTTGACGGCTACAGCCCATACACCATTGCACGGCACTAGGGGCTCAGATGCATGTGCTGACTCCATACCTTGCTGTGGTCATTGACATGCCGTTTGGGCCTGATGATACCACCAGGGCTGTTTGGGCAGAGTGCATTCATCAGTGCCACTGCTGGTGCATCCCGATTTTGTATGGTTTGTGGCCCCTTTGTGACCATGCCACAGTATGTTGGTGTGGATGTAATCCACAGGACACATTGTGCTCCACAGGTGACATGGCTACCACCACACACAGGTTGGGGGGGCGGGGGGCTCTTGGCATGGCTGCCGGGTTCAGCCCAGCACCCCTGGATGCCATCTCACTGGCCAGTCATGGTGACATGGCACATGTGTATCCTTGCCATTCAGCACACTAGGCATGTCTGACAGTGACCAGCGAGTGATTGGCACTCTTGTGTCCTGTCCTCTGGCACATGGTGTGTCGTCTATGTTTTTGGTGTGTTTTGTGCCTATGCATTCATAGTGGTGGGTCGTGATAGGGCATTCTCACGTTTCCCATGGTATTGTGTTTGGTTGATGTCAACACAGCTACTAGTGATGGGGGTTCACATACAACAGTTTTACTGGTAGTGTGACCTCGGCAGGCACACACACAGGTGTGGCTCAGACATGGAGGTGTTCTGCACCTACAATAACACAGAGATGGGGGTTTAGCTTCAACAGCTGAACTGTAAGGCAGCATTTGTGGGGTGCATCATGGAGGACCACAGGAACTGTGTGATACCCCCATACGCTTCTCTACTGGCTGGTGGGGAGCAATGACATGCTGGCTTACACAGGGCATCAGGGAACACAATGGTTCAACCCATTCATGTTTTTCACAGGTGATGATCTGTTCCCAGTGCCACATACATGCCTAACTGTGGGTGTGGCCATTTGTGCTTTGACACCTATGTGCATTGTACGTGTCTCCCTTGACGCACGTGACCCATTCCCTGTGGCACCCTTGACAGACATGGCAGTGCCATGCCACATTTGTTAGGGTGATGATGATGTTCCTGATGAGCCCTATAACCCTGTAGGTGGTACTGTGGATACATGTGTGGTCATATTACCTACACATGTCATGCAATACAGACACACTGGCAACATGATAATCCAGCACACATGGGCTGATGGAGAAACAAATGTGACATTGGGTGGGTTGCCCTATCCACCTTGGCAGTGGATAGGTCCATTACACGTGTATGTCTACCAGGCCATGGTCGACAGTGTTTGACCCACTACAAGAGCTGTGTGTCCTGTATTTTCTTTGCGATACTGCTAGATATAGCAGACCTACTTCAAGGGTGACACAGAGCCCACTTTGAATGGACTCCCTGGACCCCTGGAGGTAGGGGGATGCCTAACACTACATTAGTACACACAGCCATATCTCCAGGGTGACACAGAGCCCACTTTGAATGGACTCCCTGGACCCCTGGAGGTAGGGGGATGCCTAACACTACATTAGTACACACAGCCATATCTCCAGGGTGACACAGAGCCCACTTTGAATGGACTCCCTGGACCCCTGGAGGTAGGGGGATGCCTAACACTACATTAGTACACACAGCCATATCTCCAGGGGGACACAGAGCCCACTTTGAATGGACTCCCTGGACCCTTGGAGGTAGGGGGATGCCTAACACTACATTAGTACACACAGCCATATCTCCAGGGTGACACAGAGCCCACTTTGAATGGACTCCCTGGACCCCTAGAGGTAGGGGGATGCCTAACACTACATTAGTACACACAGCCATATCTCCAGGGGGACACAGAGCCCACTTGGAAAGGTCTCCCTGGACCCCTGGAGGGAGGGGGAGGCTTAACACTACATTAGGCCACACAGCCATATCTCCAGGGGGACACGGAGCCCACTTTGAATGGGCTCCCTGGACTTCTGGAGGTAGGGGGATGCTTAACACTACATTAGTACACACAGCCATATCTCCAGGGTGACACAGAGCCCACTTTGAATGGACTCCCTGGACCCCTGGAGGTAGGGGGATGCCTAACACTACATTAGTACACACAGCCATATCTCCAGGGGGACACAGAGCCCACTTTGAATGGACACCTTGGACCCCTGGAGGTAGGGGGATGCTTAACACTACATTAGTACACACAGCCATATCTCCAGGGGGACACAGAGCCCACTTTGAATGGACACCTTGGACCCCTGGAGTTAGGGGGATGCTTAACACTACATTAGTGCACACAGCCATATCTCCAGGGGGACACAGAGCCCACTTTGAATGGACTCCCTGGACCCCTGGAGGTAGGGGGATGCTTAACACTACATTAGGCCACACAGCCATATCTCCAGGGGGACACAGAGCCCACTTTGAATGGACTCCCTGGACCCCTGGAGGTAGGGGGATGCTTAACACTACATTAGGCCACACAGCCATATCTCCAGGGGGACACAGAGCCCACTTTGAATGGGCTCCCTGGACTTCTGGAGGTAGGGGGATGCTTAACACTACATTAGTACACACAGCCATATCTCCAGGGTGACACAGAGCCCACTTTGAATGGACTCCCTGGACCCCTGGAGGTAGGGGGATGCCTAACACTACATTAGTACACACAGCCATATCTCCAGGGGGACACAGAGCCCACTTTGAATGGACACCCTGGACCCCTGGAGGTAGGGGGATGCTTAACACTACATTAGTACACACAGCCATATCTCCAGGGGGTCACAGAGCCCACTTTGAATGGACACCTTGGACCCCTGGAGGTAGGGGGATGCTTAACACTACATTAGTGCACACAGCCATATCTCCAGGGGGACACAGAGCCCACTTCGAATGGACTCCCTGGACCCCTGGAGGTAGGGGGATGCTTAACACTACATTAGGCCACACAGCCATATCTCCAGGGGGACACAGAGCCCACTTTGAATGGACTCCCTGGACCCCTGGAGGTAGGGGGATGCTTAACACTACATTAGGCCACACAGCCATATCTCCAGGGGGACACAGAGCCCACTTTGAATGGGCTCCCTGGACTTCTGGAGGTAGGGGGATGCTTAACACTACATTAGTACACACAGCCATATCTCCAGGGTGACACAGAGCCCACTTTGAATGGACTCCCTGGACCCCTGGAGGTAGGGGGATGCCTAACACTACATTAGTACACACAGCCATATCTCCAGGGGGACACAGAGCCCACTTTGAATGGACTCCCTGGACCCCTGGAGGTAGGGGGATGCTTAACACTACATTAGTACACACAGCCATATCTCCAGGGGGACAAGGAGCCCACCTTGAATGGGCTCCCTGGACTTCTGGAGGTAGGGGGATGCTTAACACTACATTAGTACACACAGCCATATCTCCAGGGTGACACAGAGCCCACTTTGAATGGACTCCCTGGACCCCTGGAGGTAGGGGGATGCTTAACACTACATTAGTACACACAGCCATATCTCCAGGGTGACACAGAGCCCACTTTGAATGGACTCCCTGGACCCCTGGAGGTAGGGGGATGTTTAACACTACATTAGTACACACAGCCATATCTCCAGGGGGACACAGAGCCCACTTTGAATGGACACCTTGGACCCCTGGAGGTAGGGGGATGCTTAACACTACATTAGTACACACAGCCATATCTCCAGGGGGATACAGAGCCCACTTTGAATGGACACCGTGGACCCCTGGAGGTAGGGGGATGCTTAACACTACATTAGTACACACAGCCATATCTCCAGGGGGACACAGAGCCCACTTTGAATGGACACCATGGACCCCTGGAGGTAGGGGGATGCTTAACACTACATTAGTACACACAGCCATATCTCCAGGGGGACACAGAGCCCACTTTGAATGGACACCCTGGACCCCTGGAGGTAGGGGGATGCTTAACACTACATTAGGCCACACAGCCATATCTCCAGGGGGACACCGAGCCCACCTTGAATGGGCTCCCTGGACTTCTGGAGGTAGGGGGATGCTTAACACTACATTAGTACACACAGCCATATCTCCAGGGTGACACAGAGCCCACTTTGAATGGACACCTTGGACCCCTGGAGGTAGGGGGATGCTTAACACTACATTAGTACACACAGCCATATCTCCAGGGGGACACAGAGCCCACTTTGAATGGACACCTTGGACCCCTGGAGGTAGGGGGATGCTTAACACTACATTAGTACACACAGCCATATCTCCAGGGGGACACAGAGCCCACTTTGAATGGACACCTTGGACCCCTGGAGGTAGGGGGATGCTTAACACTACATTAGGCCACACAGCCATATCTCCAGGGTGACACAGAGCCCACTTTGAATGGACTCCCTGGACCCCTGGAGGTAGGGGGATGCCTAACACTACATTAATACACACAGCCATATCTCCAGGGTGACACAGAGCCCACTTTGAATGGACTCCCTGGACCCCTGGAGGTAGGGGGATGCTTAACACTACATTAGTACACACAGCCATATCTCCAGGAGGACACAGAGCCCACTTTGAATGGACACCTTGGACCCCTGGAGGTAGGGGGATGCTTAACACTACATTAGTACACACAGCCATATCTCCAGGGGGACACAGAGCCCACTTTGAATGGACACCTTGGACCCCTGGAGGTAGGAGGATGCTTAACACTACATTAGTACACACAGCCATATCTCCAGGGGGACACAGAGCCCACTTTGCATGGACACCTGGGCCCCTGGAGGTAGGGGGATGCTTAACACTACATTAGGCCACACAGCCATATCTCCAGGGGGACAAGGAGCCCACCTTGAATGGGCTCCCTGGACTTCTGGAGGTAGGGGGATGCTTAACACTACATTAGTACACACAGCCATATCTCCAGGGTGACACAGAGCCCACTTTGAATGGACACCCTGGACCCCTGGAGGTAGGGGGATGCTTAACACTACATTAGGCCACACAGCCATATCTCCAGGGGGACAAGGAGCCCACTTTGAATGGACTCCCTGGACCCCTGGAGGTAGGGGGATGCTTAACACTACATTAGGCCACACACCCATATCCCCAGGTTGACTGGATCCCACTTTGTGGGTCTCTCTGGACCCATGGGGATAGGGGGGTTATATTTTAGAATAGTTTAACACCACCCCAGGGCACATGTGTGGCTGAGGGCCCATGTGCTCAACGTTGCACAACCCATGGTGGTCGCCCCTATGTGTTACCCTGCAGATGCAGATACCGCCATCACCACAAGATGTTTCCTGTGGCTATTTAGCCAGATGCATGGCCTAGCTGTGTTGCTGTGTGCTGTGCGACATCAACACCACCAGCTGTCATAAGGCCAGGGGGGCATCATGTCCTCTGTGGACACATCCGTCACCACCTGGCTAAATGGCCATCCACCCAGATGTGATACACAGTGCATATGGAATGTGTTTCACCTGCTACACTTGACCTCTCTAGACTAATAACACACAACAGCATGGACATCTGTCATCAACCCTGTCTGTGTATAGGTTTGTTGTGCCGTATGTCCATTCACTTACGTCACGTTGGTGGTCTGCCTGACGATTGAATCGCCTGGTCAGCCTCTCCCATGCCCTCTGGACCTTTGCCATGTTTTTGCTCCTGGAGGGCCCTGGGAAGAGCCTCTTCTGTTTCCTGGCAATCAGGGTGGACAGGTGGCACAGCTCTCGTTGGCTGAACGCCGGTTTCCTTAATCGGGACGCCATTTTGTTTCAGGGTGTGTACACGCGCGACCGCTAACGACGCAACTTCCGCATTTGCGCGTAGCGGTTCGCGCTGGTGCACGGCGCATGGCTGCGCGAATAATCGAGGCGCGCACGTGCGATCGGTATTGCTGTGTGGCAAGATGTTGCGGTTATTACCGGTACGCAGTATTCATAATAATAGTTCATAATTTTAATAACAATATGTGTCATGTGCTCAGCATACTCACATAACTACGAGGTGCCTCTCCTGTCCATTTAAATATGCGATAAATATTATGTATTACACCTGTTCACACACTCTGGTCCTGAACCTATGGACACATATCCACTGATTTCTGGGCCATTGTCAGATGAGGTGTGCTATGTGTGTCACATAGCAGGTAGTGCTCTGACACTGATAGCAATGGGTGCAGCCAGAACATCAGCACCAGGTGTCAATCAGACTGGTGATATGGGGTTCTGTATGTTGGTGGACCATGTTCTGTGGTGTATCAGCTTGTACAGACACCAATGCTGTATTGTTTGCTGTAGGGGTCTTTATGAGATTAATATATGAGCATTGCACACATACATTATGTTGCGTGTTGGACATTATGAGGTGATGTGGTCAGCATGTCAGCACACTGCACAATAACCTTTGGTATGTGTGCCGGCATACAGTCCTGGTGGCTGTGATCTTGCACAATGTTTGCTACATGGACTGCTTAACCAGGCGTCATGGGTTACATCCTCCAGTTGGGTTCTAGTGTGCCAGTCTCAGTAAGCTCACATTATCATACTTTGTTACACCATTGGCCATGGTGCTTTCCATGTACATCTATGCTTTTGCCAGCATATATTTTCTGACATTGCAACATTATTACCTGCCACAGACCCCTTTCAGGATTACAGAGGTGATGCTAGTGGCAAGACCCTCACACTGCTGCCTACATCATGTGCGGTACACCATTCTCAAAAATGGATCACCGCACCCCTGGTAACCACAGCACACAGTCTGCAGGATTGCCTCTTTAGCCAGCCAGGCATCTGTTCTTATCAATCTAGTTGTGGCCCACACCTGACCTTGCTGCATGTGGAGCCAGGGGTTCCGTGATTCCATACACAGTGGGGTGTTTGGTGAGTGCAGCCATTGACAGGTCCCTGAGTGTGAACTAGTGGTGGATGTTCGGAGATCCTCACAGTGCTGTCAGCATCAGGTGCTCCCCACGCCACCATATAGTGTGGACCTGGCTTACTGCACTGTCATGGTGTTGGGGTTGCCAGTAATACATGATATTACACACATTCCATGCGTGACAGCCCCCATGAACCTTGGAAATGATTGTTTAAATGTTACAATGGCTTGTTCTATGTATGTTAATTTCCTGCAATGTAACCAGCACTGCTGCTGACTGGTGGATTATATGGGACAATGTGAGGATCAAAAAACATTGCTTGTACAAACACACCTTGGATTTGAACCACCAACCTTTCGATTCCGAGGTATTGCAGGCACCAGTGGACTACAGCTCTGTGGCTGTGATGAGAGGTATGGCTGCCTGTAATATGACCTCTGCAGACTTTGTGCTGCAGTAAACAGGGTGGTGTCAATCCACTCACACCCATGATGCACTGCATATGCACAGCAGCGGTCTCATGATGGCCGGACGGGAGGGTTTACAACCCCACAGCACCTAGGCCTAGTGTTGGGCACTAACCTTCAGTGTTGCAGCTACAGAGTGGGTGCACACCATTACAGTGTGTGTGGTGTGTGCTCACCCTGAGGGTGATGTGAGACACACAGCACCTATCCTGTCTGAGCTGGCTTATACATCATGACAGCTTGTCTGCCGATGTCTGATAGGTTGGCACATCAGACACACCTACACTCCACCTTGCAGCATCTGTGCCTCCCAGAGCCTTCTGGGCTGCAATGCTCCTCAAAGGGTGCATATCCTGTGTGGGTGCCCTGCCTTTCATGATATATGTGCAGGGTGTGTGTGGGAAATGGAGATTTCCATACACATAGGCAGAGTGTGTCTGACCACCAAACCTTCTGTGTGGAACACAGTTTCCCCCAAAATGATGATATGTACATTCTATATACCATCTAGGGTGCTAGCAGCTGCCAGCAACAGCAGATGCAGTCCAGCTGTGTTAAGGGCAACCTGCAGGTCACTCTGTGCAATCTGGGACAAATCCATAATTCAGGATCAGGCAGACAAACAGTGGGGCTAGGGACCCCCTACTTACCCATCACCATCTGACATTCTCCAGCAAAAGGCACAGTGTGTGCCCAGCTAATGACCCTGCAAGGTGTTGCTGCCAGACACATGCAAAACTGCAGACAGGCCACTAGCCAGTCCAAAGTGCATGCTCTCAGGTAAACTCTGTGCATCCTTAACTGGGATGTGAGCACACCCACCACGCAGTTGATTCAGTGATTGGGCACCATATACACAGAACCCATACACATCACATGGGTGAACTACTCTGTTGTGACCTAGCCATCCCATGGTCACTGATCATTCAAGGTGAGAGTGACCTCCACACAGAGCATGCTATGGACAACATGTCTGTGGAGGTGATGGCAAGGCACAACATGGTCCTGGCATGCACATTTGCCCTGTGTAGCTGCATCCTGCTCCTGCCGCCCTGTCTGTTCTGTACCCACAGTACTTTGCTCCTCATTATGCACATTGTCAGGCCAATACTGCCAACAGTGCTATCATTGTGGGCTGTGGGGGTTGTTCACAGCCAACACACACTGGATAGACAGACACACACTCCCCACACCTAGGACAGCATGTAGCTGATGCAATATTATTTGGGAGCCCTGACCAACGCAACACTAATGGGCGAGGTGCAGGCATGGCAACATTGGGGTGTACATTTAGAGATCTTTCCCAGGGTGCTAGTCTCTGCGGCAGACATGACCTGACACGCATTGCACATACATCAGAGACGTTTGTATGTTACAGATGGATGATGTGGTTGTGCTTAGCATAGGCGTTTCTATCAGTCACTGCTCATCACAGGCTTTCAATATGTGTGTGACATCTCCACATCTGTATTGTGTGATTGATCATGTATGCACATGCTAGTTTTTAGAGGGGCACACTAGGCCCAACATCCTGCCACTGCATTTGTCTTAAGATAGTGGGGCCTGCAGGTGGATGTGTTTCTGCCTCTGTTGGCCAGTGTTCTATTGCAGTTGTTTACAACTCCAGTCAATGTTGTGCAGACACAGGTTGGTTTTTCATGTTGTCCGTGATGATTATGGCTCTGATACAGCTGCATACCATGGTGGTGTTTACGTGACTTGCAGCACACCCATATTTGTTGGATACATCAGCAGAGCTGAGTGATTTGTGACCCTCCATGGCTGCATTTGGGATACTCTGCTCTGGGTGATGCCCTTGTTCATGGTGTGTGGGTGCCTGGGATGTAAAATAAAAGGCAGGTTTACCTATCCTATGCCTGTGTCATCAGCCTTAATGGATTGTGCTCAGTATCCCTGTTTATTTCTATGACAAATATGTGTTCAGGATTGGGAATAGCCCCAGCTGAGCTTTGAGCCTGTGACCTTCTGGTTTTGCATATACTGTCTGAGTGCACTGCACCACTGTGTAGCCACAGATTGGCTGAGTTCCCTGGGACATTCATGACTGTCCATCCAACAGGGCCTGTCTGTTGCAGTGTACAGTGCCATCCTGCACATGGCTAGCCAACTGCATGCTGTGGCTATGAAACACTGGCCCCACCACCACTTGTACCCGTCCGACACCATGCTGACATGTCCCTATCTTTTAAAACATGTGAACATATAGAGTTGTGCCACGCCAGACCTGCACTTGGGCGACTCGGCTGTCACTTATGCCCATTGTAATGGGGCGGGGGGGGGAGGGTAAATTATGGGGTGTTGAGACACGCTTATGTTCTCTGCAATGAAGGGGTGTCCTCACTATCTGTGTTTGATGGTGGTTAAAATATGTGTTCAGGATTGGGAATAGCCACAGCTGAGCTTTGAACCTGTGACCTTCTGGTTTTGCATACACTGTCTGAGTGCACTGCACCACTGTGTAGCCACAGATTGGCTGGGTTCCCTGGGACATTCATGACTGTCCATCCAACAGGGCCTGTCTGTTGCAGTGGACAGTGCCATCCTGCACATGGCTAGCCAACTGTATGCTGTGGCTAGCAAACACTGGCCCCACCACCACTTGTACCCGTCCGACACCATGCTGACATGTCCCTATCTTTTAAAACATGTGAACTTATGGAGTTGTGCCATTCCAGGACTGCATTTGTGCAAATCAGCTGTCAGATATGACCATTGTAATGGGGTATGTGTATATTATAAATGGGGTGTGTACATGGGGTGTGTACTGGGGTGTGTGTCAATTATAACTGTGGTGTGTAAATGGGGGATGGGGTGGGGTAAATTATGGGGTTTGGGGACACGCTTATGTTCTCTGTAATAAAGGGGTGTCCTCACTATCTGTGTCTGATGGAGGATAAAATATGTGGACTGGGTTGACAGGGGCACCAGCTGAGCTTTGCACCTGTGACCTTCTGCTCTTGCATACACTGTCTGTGTGCACTGCACCACCATGTTGCCACGGATTGGTTGTATTCCCTGGGAGGTCCATGACTGTACATCCATCAGGGCCTGTCTGTTGCAGTGGACGGGACCAGCCTGCACATGGCTTGACCACTGTCTTCTGTGGCTAGCAGGCACTTCCCCCTCCACCATCTGTATTGTTTTGCCACCATGCTGGCATGTCCTTATCTTGGCAAAGGCATATGGCAAGATTGAGTTGAGATACTCCAGGGCTGCATTTGGGTGAATCGGCTGTGGGTGATGCCCATTGTTCTGGTGTGTGTGCGGTGCAGAGTAAAATATAGGTGTTTGCTACATGCTTATGTTCTCTGTAATAAAGGGGTGTCTTTACTATCTCTGCTTGGTGGTGGGTAAAATATTCTGACTGGGCTGGCATGAGCCCCAGATGGGATTTGAACCTATGTCCCTCTGGGCTTTGCATTCATGGCTCTGTCCACTGCACCACACTGTTGCCACAGAAATTGTGCAGTACCTGGAGATGGTAAACCTGGCAGGATGGGGTCCCAAACCCTGCTCTGCACATTTTTACTGTGGGCTGCTTCACCCTGTCTGGTGACAGACGTGAAAATAAACCCCAGACATGACCATGGAAAAGGGGGATAATATATGACCAAGATGGGCAACAGTGATATTGATGGCCAAACATGGGGGACACTCCCAGGAAAGCTCCATAAGGGGGAAATGCTTTTTAGAGGTGTCTCCGCTCCATACACATTTCCACGCTGCATTTTGTTTTGTGACTTTCCTGCGTGTGGTTTTTCATTTGGCCCATTACTGGACCTGTTCCCGAGCTGAGCTACTATTAGTCATTTTTTCCTGTGGTCATTTTATACTTCTAATTGCATTTTTGTGCTGTGCACGGGTCTCACACTGCTAACGTTTTGCAGGTTTCCCCCGTTTTGCTGTACATTGCTGACGGAAATGGTTTCTCTTCCCTTTAAATGCCCTCTACCGCGAGTATTTCACTCGCGCTATTTTTCCATTGTAAATTCGGGCCCGATAATGTGCGGGGAGCCTCTCCCCTCCCACTCTCCACCCATTGACCCCGTCCCTCCGCCCCTCCAGAGCCTTCCTCTGCCCTCCGTTAGACGTTCCACGCCTCTATCGGAAATTTGCGGGCCCGCACTTGTAAGGGGCCCGTTAGTGTGCCGCGCACCTCTGCGGGGGTGACACGCAAGATTGCGGGGCGTTTAAGCGCTCTTAAGTACCGCTTTTAGTGCGCTATTTTGCGGCGCGCAAATTAGCGGTTTTTAGTAAACATGCCCCTATGTAACAACACTTACCAAACAAAAAAAGAAATAAAGTATCTAGGAGTCACATTTGACTGTGACCTAAAGATGGAAAAACACCTCCGAAAGACCAACAGAGCAGTTTTCCACAAGCTTAGAGTGCTCCAACCCATTCGGAATATTATTGATCCCCAAGACTTCAGAACAGTGGCCCAAGCACTCATCATGCCACATTTTGACTACTGCAACGCCATCCTACAAGGTTTACCTAAAAAAACCCTAAACATATTACAAATGGCACAAAATGTAGCTGCCAGGGTCATAATGAAGAAAAATCTAAGTGACCACATCACACCAGTACTAATTCAATTACACTGGCTACCCATAACAGCTCGCACAAAATACAAAATACTAACAAACCACCTTCAAACTCATCCACAACTTAGTACCTTCCTTCCTCAACAACCTAGTAAGATTGCAACCTCCTACCCGAAACAGAAGAACCCACAATTCCAACATCCTTCACACTCCAACAGATATAAGATCTGCCAAAGCTAACACCAGCCACAGGGCTTTCTCATATGCGGCGCCAACACTGTGGAACCAACTCCCACCAGAACTACGAGCTAGCAATGACCTTCTAGACTTCAGAAAGAAACTCAAAACGCACATTTTCCAATCACATTTCAACCTGAACTGAACCCACAGATGGAGCAGCCCCTGACCACTGTGTCCAAGAAGATTATCCTGTATATATGTATTTATGTATATATGTAAATGAACTCCCCCATAGCTAAGAAGTGTTAACTCTGTATGATGTGCTTTTCTGACAATCTGTATGTAAACAAAATTTGTACCTGCCTTGATTCGGCAGTTTCACAATAGTAATCCTACCCGCTTCTGATCGCTGGAAGGAGCGGGCTACAAATGCTTGCTAAATAAATAAATAAATAAATAAAACATCGCCACCTGATTGTAGGTCTGGACCAGTACCGCTTGGTATCGCAGGTGGTGGCGGAAAGCCCAGAGGGCTAAAGCCACAGCACAGAACTCTAGGAGCTTGATTTGCTGGAGACTCTCCTCTGGCAACCAACTGACCTGAGTGCAGACATTGACGCAATAGCCCCCAACCCATTTTGGAGGCATATGTTGTGAGGACCCTCTGAAGTGTGGGGGTCTGGAAAGGCATCCCTGCCAGTAGGGTCTGGAGGTGTTGCCACTAGATGAGAGAGGACAGGTGATGGTCACCCTTTCTCGCAGGTGCCTCGTGTCCTGGGAACACTGAGAGCGGGGGGGCCCTCTGGGCCGTCTGCATTCGCAAGCGGGCATTTGGGGTGAAGTGCACCATTGATGCCATGTGTCCCAGTAGGCGTAAAATGTGGTGGGCTGACACTGAATGATGGCATTGGATGCCCTCTGCGAGTGCTTCGAGGCACAGGGTCCTATCCCTTGGAAGAAAAGTCTTGGCCTGGATGGTGTCCAGCTGTGCCCCTATGAACTCCAGCTTTTGAATCGGCTGGAGATGAGACTTTGGGTAGTTGATGACAGACCCCAAGTGCTTTAGGACAAGGATAATGCTGCCTGTCTCCTGTTGTACTTCGACGGCCGTGCTGCCCTTTACCAACCAGTCATCCAGATAGGGGAAGATGAAGACCCCCCCTGGAGCCTGAGGTGGGTTGTGACGACAACCGGAACCCGGGACTTGGTGAATACCTGTGGGGTGGCCAGTAGGGTTGCCAACTGGCTCCAGATGCGCCCGACAGACTTGATCCAGTCCTGGGTTTACCCCATTGCATGCAGTGACTTGTAGTTTTTCATTTCTTATGGAGTGCAATGGAGAAATCAGAACTACATATCCCTGCATGCAATGGGGTAAACCCAGGACTGGATTGACACTGTCGGGCGCATCTGGAGCCAGTTGGCAACCCTAGTGGCCAGCCCAAAGGGTAGCACTCTGTACTGATGGTGACCTCCTTCCACCATGAAGCAAAGATACTGTCTGTGCAGGGGTGGATGAGGATGTGAGTGTACGCATCCTTTAAGTCCAAGGAGCATAGCCAGTCTCCCTGCTGGAAATATGGCAGCAATGTTCCAAGGGAGAGCATCTTGAACTTCTCCCTCACCAGGGCCTGTTGAGATCCCACAGGTCCCCCTTTTGGGGACCAGGAAATAGCGGGAGTAGAACCCTTTGCCCCTGAGGTGGGAGGGGACGGGTTCCACTGCCTTCTTGCTAGGAGGCCTGCAATTTCCTGCTGGAGCAAGGCCCAGTGAAGCTGAGTCCTGGGGGGCTCTCCCAGGAAGAATGGTGGGGGTGTCTGCTGGAGATACCCCTCCCTGACCATCTGAAGGGCCCACACATTGGCGGTGATGGAGGGCATCTGTGGGCATAGAGCACCTGACATCCTCCCATGTGCTGCAGGGCTATGCCTCCTGGGGGAAGAGAGGCTATGCCCAAGGAGTCAAAAATCCAGGTTGTGCCACGGGCGTGGTCTGTGGCTTGGGAATCTTAGGCTTACATGGGCCATTCCCCTTTCTCTTGGCCTGCTAGCCCTGTTGGGGAGCTGGGAAGGCCGGGTACTGAGGGTAGTTTCCATAAGCCTTCTTCTTCTTCAGGAATGAGGACTTTCTCCCCGAAGCCTTCCTCTGGGAAGGGTCAGCAGTCTTCTTGCAGAATCATGAACTTGGACTCCAACTCAGCAGCCTTATCCGTTATGGGTTTGCCAAAAAGGTTCTCTTCTTGGCAGGGAATATTTACTAGCTTGTCCTGCACCCATTGCTTCAGGTTGGACGACTGGAGCCAGGCATGGTGGTGGGTATTAATGTCCATCGCAGCTACTTTAGCCACCAACTCGGAGCCGTCATAGGCTGCTCGAGTGATAAATTTGGAGCACTCTGACTACTGAGGCCAGGGCCCAGAACCACTGGAGGAATTCTTCCAAGAGACTAGCTGAGAACCTGGTGAGTTCCTTTGCCAGGTCCCGCAAGTACATGCCCAGATACAGTTGGTAGGCATGGAACTGGCTGACAAGCATTGAGCCTTGGAAGCACTTTCTGCCTATGGCATCCATGGCACAGGCCTCCCTACCTGGGGGCACCGAGGAGTGTGTCTTCAGGCTTTTGAGTTGAAGCATCGCTGTCTCTACCACCATGGAGTTATGAGGCAGTTGGGCTTTCTGGAAGCCAGGGCTCTGGTGGACTCTGTACATCGAGTCCAGCTGCCTGCTCACTAGGGCACCAAGGAGGGGGTCTCCCACATGTGGAGAAGCAGCCGTTCTAGGATGGGCGAAATGGGCACCATAAGTGCTTCCTTCGGGGGAGCCTCGTATTGAAGGATCTCGAGTCCTCCTTGCAAAGATGCTCTTCTGACTCATCATATCCCTCACAAAGTCGAGGAAGGACATGTCATCAGGTGAGGATCATTACCGCTTCTCCAGGGAAGAGGGGTTCAAGGACATAATCCTGGTGGTGGCAGGTGTCTGGGGACTCCTCGTCCTCAATATCCCAGACCGACTCTGAGGTGGTGGAGGAGTCAAGGGTTCTCAGGGTCCTGGGATCAAGACTTGGCCCCAATGGTTCCGGTGTCCCAGCAGTCCTCTGCTCAGAGCCGAGGACACTAATTGGGGAAGATCATGGCCCCCAAGGATCGGGACCAATGCTGAGGCATCCCTCGATGTGGAGGCCCCATGGTTGGGAGTGATGGCCCAGAGGAACCGGGCATCAGAGCCCAGTGCTGGGCCAAGAAGCAGAGAAAATGAGCTCCAAGGCCCCCACCCCGGCCTTGAGACAACATGGCTCTGCAACCATCGTCACGGACACCGAGGACTTTGGACCTGTCACCGGCTCTGTCGAAGGACAGTCATCGACGAGGATTGCCTTGGGAGCCCGAGACCGATCCTTCAATGTCTATGGTTCCATTGGGACAACTTGGAAGGCCTATCCTGACCATTGCCCTCAGCCTTGCATCAGGGACTGCGGGTCCTGGGCTGATGGGATGTACCCACTTTCTCTGACTCATCTCCTGACGCAGTCTTCGAGGGCTTCTGGTTGTTCGAGTGGTCCTCACTGATGGAGCTCAGGCTGGAGGTTCCATGCCTCAGGGCTCCGAGGGCGCTTGTTCCCTGCAAGGGTCCGAGGTCCCGGAGGAGGTCTTGGAGTGAGGTCTCATGGACAACTCCGGGGCTGAGTCAGTCTTCTGAAAGATGGACTCACACTGCTGCTGACAGCTCTTGAGGGCTTTTGGGAGTCATCTACTAAGGGATCATGATCCGATCTGAGGCATCAAAGGCAGTAGTCATGTGGGTCCGTGCATGACATGTTGTGAGTGCAGTGGTTGCACGGCTTGAATCCACTGACTGAGGCCATGGTGGAGAAAATGGCCCCCATGAGTTCAAACTCACTTGGCTCGACCAAGAAAAAGGCATGAACCCATGCCGATCGAAAAAGAGATAAAGAAAAGAAAAAGAACCTGAGAACGTGACGCTGAGGCAAGCCGGCTCGGGGGCAAGAGGGGACCAGTATGCAACTGGAGAAAGCAAAAATTACAAACAAAACCCCACCAACTTTTTCCAGGGGGCTCCGTGGAAAAAAGGAGACTGAGGCAAGATGGCACCCTCAGGCGGGAAGGGGACAACTCATGCATGGTGCATCTCCCAAAGGCTTTCTTTGAAAGCTGAAGAGAAGTTATCACACAGGCTCTGTTGGCGCCAACGTCATCTATATGTGAGAACTGACTTCCTGCTTGTTCCCGGAGAACAATATTTATAAATGTAGTCAAATATTTTCTGTGAACAATTCTACTCAACAGTGGTACAACATTGTTTCTTTCAAAACCAGGATCCTCTTCTTATTCGTTGCTCGGATAGTATGTTAATCAGAGATGTAGGAAATGTTGGAGCTATCTTCCTAAAAAGCTTAAATGTGATCATCAGAGATTTATGTTTGATCCAGCTTAAGATTGGCAACCAGTGCAAAGTGTAAAGTATGGGGATGATGTGATCTGTGATATGGGCCTTCCATGTAATATGAGCAACTACATTTTGGGCCATTTGTAGCTGATTTAGTGTCTGCTTAGGGAAGCTCTGTAGAATACTATTACAAAAATCGAAGTGTGGAATGATCAATGCCTGGAGCACAGATCAGAAGTCATAGTTTGAGAGCAGTGGTCTTAGTTGTGAATCATTCCAAGCTTGTTATAGATGGTAGTGGTTGTTAGCTTTATGTGTGTGGCCATGGTGAGATTCTGATGTATGGTAACGCCAAGATATTTGACTTCTTTCTTTACTACTAAATAAGCTTCTCTTAAGCGAATACTTAGAAACATAGAAACATAGAAATATGACGACAGAAAAAGACCACATGGCCTATCTAGTCTGTCCTTCCATAACAACTACAACAGTCCACTTTTTGCCTTTAGAGATCCTCTGTGTTGGTCCCATGCTTTCTTGAATTCAGTTACTGTCCTCATCTCTACCACCTCCACTGGGAGACTATTCCACGGATCCACTACTCTTTCCGTAAAGAAATATTTCCGCATATCACTCCTGAATCTATCTCCCTTCACCCTCATCCCATGTCCCCTCGTAGCAGAACTTGCTTTCAATTGAAAGAGGCTCTCTCCCTGAACATTTATGCCACGGAGGTATTTAAACATCTCAATCATATCACCTCTATCCCGCCTTTCCTCTAAGGTGTACATATTAAGATCCTTAAGTCTGTCCTCATATGCTTTATAATGAAGCCCATTAATCATTTTGGTAGCAACCCTCTGCACCGACTCCATCCTGTTCACATCCTTTTGAAGGTGCGGTCTCCAGAATTGCACACCATACTCCAAATGAGTTCGCACCAAAGACTTATACAGAGGCATTATCACCTCCTTTTTTCTGCTAGCCATTCCTCTCCGTATGCACCCAAGCATCCTTCTAGCTTTTGCTGTCGCCTTTTCCACCTGTTTAGCTACTTTAAGATCATCAGACACAACCACGCCTAGGTCCCGCTCTTCTTTAGTGGACAAAAGTACTTCACCTCCTATACTGTATTGCTCCCTTGGATTGCTGCAGCCCAAATGCATGACCTTACATTTTTTAACATTAAAACCCAGCTGCCAAATTCTAGACCATTCTTCAAGCTTAGCTAGATCCCTCCTCATGTTATCTACCCCTTCCTGGGTGTCTACTCTATTGCAGATTTTGGTATCATCCGCAAAGAGGCAAACCTTACCCGACAGCCCTTCCGCTATATCACTAACAAAGATGTTAAAAAGACTTGGAGGCGAGGTAAAATTAGGGTTCCTAGTTACATGCAGTACCTCAGTTTTGTTGAAGTTAATTTTTAGATTATGTGAGTTAAGCCATTCTGATGCTTCACTGAAACAGGATTTGATCTGGTTAAGGTTGGTATTCGTAATATCAATGTGTAGATATAACATTATAACATCCACATAGATATGGTATCCTATTTTGAATTTCTTGAAGATATCACAGATAAACTGGAGGTATATATTAAAGAGTAGTACTGAAAGGGCAGAGCCTTGTGGTACCCCTTGATGCTGTTTGTATGGTTTTGAGGTCTGTTTACCAATTTTTACTTGTTGCGTATGGTCGGAGAATTTGGAATGGAACCATCTAAGAATGGTGCCCTGTTACCCTAACTGATGGAGTCTTGCGAGTAGTATACTATGACTAATACTGTCAAATGCTGAAGCCAGATCCAAAAAATAAAAGGATGAAAGCTTGTTTAGAGCTGTCAATTCCTCGGATCAGTTTATCGAAAAGAGCTAGGAAGAGAGACTCTACACCATGATTCGACCTGAAACCATATTAATGTTCGTCTAGTGGTGAATTCAGGTCAATATAGTCCTGTAGTTGAATTTGCACCATTTTCTCAATAACCTTGGCCAAGAACGGGAGACTTGAAATAGGCCGATATGAGTTAGGACTAGCTTTATCCATGGATTTATGTTTTAATATTGGGCTTGCTTTAGTACACTTGGCATGAGGCCTTGCGTCAGGGATAGGTTAACTAGTTTAAGAATGATTGGTGACAATTTTGCTTTTGCTGCTTTCAGCTAGCTAACTGGGCAGGTGGTATTAACTTTAGATATTATATTATTTAGGTAATCTAGTTTGATCTGTTGGAATGTCTCCCATTTTATGGGTGAAATCAAATTATAACTTGTAGGGAAACTGGTGTCTAAAGATGGTAGTTTTAGTTTATTCATGTAATGGCTGGCTAGTGCTTGCAGTGTGATGGAGAGATTATTTTCATCTGCATTAGATGCATGAGTCAATGCTTTTACAATTTCGAAAAGCTCCCTAGGACAACTGAGTGATTTGGTGGTACTCTTTCTTACTTTTATTAACAGAGTCTTTCTAATGTTGGAGTGTAGTCAAGTAGTATGTTCTCTCTTGGCTAGATTTGGTGATTCTCCAGGTCCGCTTTATCTTTCTTAGATTTCTCTTTATGTTTCTGAGCTCCTGAGTCTATCATATCTCCGAACGCTTTTGTCTGATCCTATGTGAGTTAGGTGCAGTGGCCGCATTGGATATTGAGGTGTTCCAGTTTGTTATGATTTGTTCTGTTGATGACAAGTCTATCCTAGGGAGGATCTCATTTAGGAAGCTTTCCTTTTTGAATGTCTTATATCGTTTGGGTGGGCAAACACTTTTATTCGCTACTGTAATAGGAAGTAAGAATGGAAATGTAAAATTTATTAGGTAGTGGTCTAACCAGGGGACCTGTATTACTCGTGGAGGAGAGTATTGAGATTGTTTACAAAGCACTCTAGGTAGGAATATTAAATCTAGTGTGTTGTCTTTGTTGTGTGTAGGAACATTTACTATCTGTTGATAGTCCATATCGGACATAGAATTAAGGAAGGACATAGATTGTACATTGTGAACTGACGAGAGATTGAAGTCGCCCAGTAAGATTAGAGAGTTCTTTGATGAGGAGGCACAGACAGTTTTTATGATTATTATTATTATTAAAGACTTATAAAGTGCCGCAACATACGAAGCGCTGTAGAAGAAAGAAAGTCCCTGCTCATCAGAGCTCATAATCTAATAAGACAGAAAACAAAATAAGTTACATAATACAAATAACAAAAATTTACAGGACAAAGTAAGCAAATGTTGATAGAGAGATCAAGATAGGGTAAGACAGGAATGGAAAGCAATAGTGAAGAGGTGGGATTTTAGTCTGGACTTGAAAATGGCCAGGGAGGATGCCTGGCGCACAGAGATAGGAAGACTATTCCAAGCAAAGGGTGCTGCCAGTTGGAAGGAGTGAAGTCTGGAATTGGCAGTACGAGTAAAGGGCACAGATAAACGAAGACTGTTAGAAGAGCGAAGCAACCGAGAGGGGGTGTAAGGAGAGATGAGAGATGAAAGGTACTGGGGGGCAGAAGAGTGAATACATTTATAGGTCAGGAGGAGAAGTTTAAATTGGATACAGAGACAGATGGGAAGCCAATGAAGTGACATGAGGAGAGGAGTGATGTGGGAAAAACGAGACTGGCGGAAAATGAGTCGAGCAGCGGAGTGTTGAATTGACTGAAGAGGAAAGAGGTGGCTTGCAGGGAGGCCGGCAAGGAGAACGTTACAATAATCAAGACGGGAGGTGATTAAGGAGTGGACAATCAATTTAGTGGTGTCAACAGAGAAGAAGGGGCGAATTTTGGAAATACTGTATGGAAAGAAATGACAAGTTTTAGCAATGAGCTGGATATGTGAAGAGAAAGAGAGAGAGGAATTGAAGATAACACCAAGGTTACGTGCTGAAGAAACAGGGAGGAGTACAGAGTTATCAACAGAGAGAGAGAAAGGGGAAAGAGGATGGGAAGCATTCGGGGGAAAGATAAGAAGCTCAGTTTTGGCCATGTTCAGTTTTAAGCAGCGGTGGGACATCCAGGCAGCAATGTCAGAGAAGCAGAGTGAGATCTTAGACTGGATATCAGGAGAGATAACAGGTGCAGAAAGATAGATTTGAGAGTCGTCGGCATAGAGATGATAGTGAAAGCCATGGGAAGAGATAAGGGTGCCAAGGGATTGGGTATAGAGAGAGAAGAGGAGTGGACCTAAGATGGAACCCTGAGGAACTCCTGCAGGTAGTGGGGTTGAAAAGGAGGAGGAGCCATCGAAGCACACACTGAAAGAGTGATGGGATAGATAGGAAGAGAACCAAGATAGTACAGAGTCTTTGAATCCAAGTGAGGATAGGGTGATAAGAAGAAGGTTATGGTCAACAGTGTCAAAGGCAGCAGAGAGATCAAGAAGAATGAGGACAGAGTAAAAGCCTTTGGACTTTGCCAAGAACAAATCATTTGAGACCTTAGTAAGAGCAGTTTCAGTGTAGGGGACGGAAGCCAGATTGTAAAGGATCCAAGAGGGTATGAGAGGAGAGGAAACCAAGACAACGGTGATAGACTGCACACTCAAGTAGTTTCGAGACGAAAGGAAGGAGAGAGATGGAACGATAGTTAGAAGGACAAGTGGGATCAAGTGAAGGTTTTTTGAGGAGGGGTGTAAACACAGCATGCTTGAAAACAGAAGGGAAGGTTGCAGTGGAGAGACAGAGGTTAAGAATATGAGAAATATGATTGTGGTAAGGTTGTCTAGGTTAGAGTTCAGGGGCCTGTATAGTAGGCAGAGAGACAGGTGTTTGTTTTCTATAATGAGAATGTTCATTCCTTCGACATTCTTAGATAATTATCTTTTATAATTATAAGGACACCTCCTCCATGCCTCGTGGCCCTGGGATACTGGAAGAGAATGTATCCAGCAATCTTAATCTGATTGGCTAATACCTTATCAGATTCTGTAAGCCACGTTTTGGTAATATACATGACATCTGGAGTGTTATCATGAAGTAGGTCTAGGATAACCGGTATTTATCCTGGAAGTAAAAAAATATGGTTACATGTAGGGTTTGAGTTTGGCTCAATTTTTCTAAACTTTTTAACAAGTTGACTTCCAGTTTATCTTTACAAATTTGCATTTTGCAACTCCTCTCAGTCAATGAAAAAAAATTTGAACTCTGGAAAAATTTGTCAGGGGAGTGGACATTGCTGGTCCAGAAACGGATATTCGAAGTGATAGCAGCAGAATGAATGGAACCTTGAGAACTGCCTAGAGCACGAGGTCGCTGAACCCTTGCATAGAGCAGTGCTGGCCCGGAAGAGGTTATTCCAAATGATCGTGGCATACTAAATGTAGCCATGTGAGCTGTGGGATCTCTGAACGCATGCACAGTGCTGTGCCGCCTCTCCTTTTGGCTGCTTCCCTTGACAAGGTGGGGCATGAGGTAAATCAGCACTGCACTCTGCACAAACATAGAGAATGGTTAAGGAGAGGTGAACTGAAACTGAAGGATGAGAGATTGATAGTTGCAGCCGAGCACAGAGGATTACAGAAGAGATGATTTACAGCGAGCACTGAAAAAACTGGAAAAACAGACATATGTAGATTTTGTAAGAAAGAGCTGGAAATAGTGACTCACCTCATAGCTGGCTGTGAAGTTCTGATGTGTGGTGCCGCAGACCCTATGCAAACAGAAAAAAAGGTTTTAAATTCAGAAAAAAGATTCCAACACCAGATGCGACATTACGAGGAGCCAGATAGGGGGAGCAATAGAGACCTTCCAGGGCCTAGAGAGCCGCACCCCAGAGCTTGTGATGTGATGCCGGCCAACAGCCAATCCAGGAAAGGGGGAGTTCCTTTTAAGAAAGGCTGGGAAGTTGGAAAAGAGAGGAGAAGGAGTTCTTGGCAACAAGACAGAAGGAGTTCTTGGCAAAGAGACACCGGGAGGAAAGGTACCCGGAGAGAAAGAGAAGGCAGAGTCTTAGCTGATGGAACGGTGCCAGCGGACTCAGGACCCTGTGGAAGTTACCAGAAGGAAGATGAAGCCATCAAGGAGAAAGAGGTATGGGGGTGAAAGGGAGATAACTCCACCCGAAGGCCAGCTGGACAGTGGGAAGCCTGCTAACCGAGTAAGGCTGAATTGCAGCAGGACTAGGCCTCAAACCTCAGCTCACTGGGATAGGCCCAGAGAAAATATTTTTCTACTACTAACCGTTATAACCTAGTGACACAGGGAGCACAGGAAACAAGGGAGTGTTCTCCTCATCAAGCTGTTTGTAAAGCAAGACCCAAGCTGTTACCAAATGAAAGACTGTTTAATGAAAGGCACAGGGACAAAAGAGGTTGTTCTCATAGTAAGCATGCACATGACCGAGGCCTAAACTTAAGCCCAGAGCATTGGAGGCTGGTACAAACTTTATATGAAAAGCCTCATCATATTCCACCGGACTATATTGATACAGAGTCCCAGCTTTCAGATCCTCAGCCCATGCAGGTGGAATTTACCGAGGACCCTTCCGAAATGGCAATGGATTGTAGCTACTGTCAGGCAGGAAGCCTAGAATCCCTGCCTAGTGTCTAGAGCTATGCTCAGCAAACAGAGACTGTGGGATTCATATGTATAAATTCCTGTGAAGATAACAAAGGATAAAGCAATAACTGTTTATGTTTCTTTCTACCTGAAGTAAGGTTGCTTTGTGTTGATGTAGATTCCAATATTTGAATCTTTGTGCATTAAGGGAAATAAAAAGCCTTTCTTTCCCTACTCTCGGACTTTGTATTCATTTGAGGCTTTGGTACACGGAAGGCCACTGGGAACAGAATACCCAGACCCCGCACTCAAGGACCAACTCAAACTTAAAAATATAACTCATGTTCACCCGACCTGCCTTAACAACCTCTGGCCACTAGGGCGGCGGTGCGACAGATGATAGAAAATTTCTATACAGAAAGGCACAACAAAGTAGCATGCCTCATCCATTGGAAACTCTGTAAATACTACAACATCTCTGTGCCTGAAAAGCACTGAGATCATGACCCTAAGAGAACTACAGAGAATGAAGAGATTATTATCACCTGGATTACTCCCATTCCAACTGATAAAAAGCTAGATTGCTTTTATCTACGGTCAGTTATAGATCCCCTGTTATGCAGGGCCCAGGGCAGCTGCCCCTTTTGCCAATAGGTAAAAACACCCTGCTCAGATTGTAAGCCTTCTAATGACAGGGAAATACCCACTATGGCCTCGCTATCTGCCTTTGCCGTATTCTGCCTCCCATCCCCCTTGCACGCACAGAGCCACTGTGCATGCTGCGGGGGAAAGGGGCAGCATGGAGGCAGAGAGTGTGAGGAGCGTGGGCAGGACCAGCACCCAGACCTAAAGGGGAGGTTCTGGTCACGGTCCTGTATGTCCTGGGGGCACCGGGGAGATGGCCAGATTATTTCACCGTGGAGGTGGAATAAGCACTAGCTGCCCCCCAGAATCAGCCATCCAGCCCCCCGGCAACATCAGCAGAAGGCATGGTGAGTCCCCGCCATCCAATCCAGACTCTGGTTGACCTTGTCTGGGGTTGGGCGGTGGGGTAAAGGAGGACAGCAATGCGGTGGCTGGCTGGGAGGTGGTGAGGATGTCCCCCAGCTGACAGCAGGGGCACGCAGGGCCTCTCCGGGCCCGATTCTGCACTCATGGGATCGTCTTTCTTCCACAGTGCAGAATCAGGTCCTAACAGGCCCGTCCTGCTCGGGGCCATCTAGATGGCCTGGACGTGCCCCTTGATGAATCGGGCTCCACACCTAAATGTAAGTCACCTTGAGGAAGTCATGAGCCAAATCCAAAATCCCTTCCCTTTAGAACATCTTCAAAACTTGCTATGCCATTCCAAAAAAAGTGTCCCACATTGAACTGAGCACAAAAAGGGCACTGAGGTGGGATCTTTGGCTCAAAGCCTGTTTGCAGAGTTGACCTCTCTGATTTTGTTGACCCAACAGCTTTCTCCTCTTCTTTTGTACTTAAAATGCAATCAGAACCAGCTTTCATTGCTCTACATCTCCTTGAGAATCCAATGTTTTCCCCAATTTATATCCCCCACCCTATCTATTGCCAGTTCTGGCAATAAAAGTCCTTGACCAGGGGCCACAAACGATGGCTTCCTTCAGAACCCAGCTAATCTGAATGCTGAGTCTGACTGCTAGGTGTCACCAAAGAACAATGGCCAAGATTCCTTCCCTCAGTGGCTGCATAAAACCTCTGCAGCTTCCCCAGGAGCCCAGGAAGCAGTGGGAATGTGCATAGCATAGCATTGCCACTGAGAACCAGGCCAGCCTGGAATGTTTGTTCTGAAGGGCTTTATAAAGGAAGAAGTTCTGAAAGAAAAAATACTTTTTTTAATGAAAAGTCAACTGCCTTGGTGAGTGCACCTATTGTTTGGAATTGTATTCAGAGCTTATGCTTGTTGGCAATGCACCTGAGCACTCCACTACTGGATCTTTCCTGAGAGTCTTGCATTAGTACCAAAAAATTATATATATATATATATTTTAACTGCTATAGATGATCAAAGAAAGCTTTCATACAATAACAAAGAAAGACAGAAGAAGACAATACAGAAGACCAATGACATTTTGAAAGACATCAAATAGACATCGTGGAAGCGACATGAAGGTGTTAGCATTCATTACACTTGCTTTTGACACCCGACAGGGCAAAGTAAATGGAAAGAGAAGATGAGCAAAATCTAGATTAACAGAACATCCATCATAGCAGCTGAATCTCTTCCTATAGTAATGTTTCTCTCCTGCAGACATGAAGGCACATGTGCATATGAGATTGGAATTGAGACATCTAAGTCAGATGTACACAGTTCTGGTGGTATATTAGAAAAGGCCCTGCCAAATGCGGAGCCTTTTCTAAAATACTTATAAGGAAGCGCAGGACTGCACGTGGCTAGGATCCACGTCCAGTGGGACAAGCCATTTTACAAACCTACACCTGGGAGGGTCTTTTACTAAAGGGCGCTAGCTGGCAGCACATGTTCTACCACATACTGAAGGCATGCTGGGACACATGTGAGGGGCCTTGATAGCATGGGTTGATTTCCACGCTATCTGTAAATCATGCATTGCGGTGGTAAGGGACAGGATGGAGCGGAACGTGGGTGTGGTGAGCACGACACAGTGTGGGGGTAAACACCATGCGCTGTGGCCTATACGGTTAGCATGGGTTTACTTAATGCCACCTGAAAAGGTGGAGTTAACTGAACCCACACTAATGCGGCACGCGCTAGGGGACAGGGCTCTGTATTAATTGCTAGGGAAATGCTTTTCATATCCCCAACAGTTGCACCTAACACATCATAGTTCTGGCGCTATTGGTGCATTAAGTGCAACACCTTAGTGCCCTTTAGTAAAATACTCCTATGAGAAAAGTCAACGGAGGAAACATGGCTACTTATACATAGACGTTTGTAGTTTGCAAACGTATACATTAAAATGTCACCAATTACAGAGGTCACTCTCTTTATTTGATTTCAGTTTGGTGAGGGAAGGATAACCCCCTTAATCCCTTCTGTAAAGAGCTAGCCTAAATTTGAGCTTTTTAAAAACCTACAGAGGCCAAGGAGCAGCTGTAAATCCCAACATGGATAATTTTGATCATACACATGCGTTCCCTATGGGGGTCATTGTGAACAGTGAATAGTGGGGATGTATGTCCAGTCTGGATATACAAGCCCGCTACTCTTGCACCATATTCAGAGGCCCTGGCTCCCCGCATACACAGTGGCATTTTTGCGGGGAGCATTGGACCGGGCAAGAGGGCGAGGGCTGGAGACGTAGAGTGGACAGAGTGGGGGTGGGCTGCATAACCCAGTGTACAGGGTCTATTCTAGTCATGGTCCTGTATGTCCGGTGGGGGAAGGATGGACGTGGGACTTATTCCACCACAGAGGTGGAATAAATCCCAAGCACAGGGGTGATCGGCCCTCCATCCACCCAGTCTGCACAGAGCCGCCACAAGTGAGCTCCCATCGCCCGATCCTGGTCCTGGTGTCTCCCGCCGAGGGTCGGGCAGCAGGGGAAATGCTTTTTTCAGCTGTCGGGCAATGTGCACTCCTGCTTGGCGACGGGATGCCACGGCACCGGAAACCAGCAGGAGTGCAGTGAGGGCCAGACAGCTACAGAGCTAGACGTCTGTGGCTGGAGAATAGGGAGCATGCCGAGCCATCCAAGTGCTCTGCTTCTGCCAGCGTGGGAACGTACAGCTCCCTCGGTGGCAGAATTGAGTACAAATTGGCCCGTTCTACTTTTGTCCGTCTGGATGACCCGGACGTGGCCCTTGCAGAATTGGCCTCCACATGAAATGGGGAATTTATGTGTAGATTTTTTTTACCCACTCAGGCCACACCCAAGCCACACCCCCAACACACCCCCTTGCAATTTCTACATATTAGTGGCAGCCATGTGTAAACTGAGCCCTCTTTAAAACCACCATTTCCACATGTAAATGCTGGATTTTCCATATGGAAATAGCAAATAAGACTTCTAAAATAACCCCCTTTATGTTACAACAATAAAAATCTGTAATGATAATTGGAGAGAGGAAAGGATTTTAATTGATTTATCTAAAAAGTTTCTAACTTTCATTTATTTATTTATTTAACACTTCTTTTATACCGCGCTATTACATTGAACAAGAACATACTACAATGCATACAAGTAACATTGAGTTTTACATTGAACAGGGAACTTCAACAATAGGACAACCGGGGAAACTATGTACAGATTAACTTAATGGTATATACAGTAATATAAAACTCATCAGTTACAATTCTGAGTGAGGTGCAACTATATACATTAAAGCAATGATGACGCAGATAAGCAAGATAATAATAAGACTACAAACTTAAATAAAACGAAAAATATATAAAATATGATGTTAACTCCTAATCAGCCATAAATCAAGTGAAATCCATGAAACAATCCAGAAACTTCTAGAATCCTATTCTGCTATCAACCAATGGACTCAAATGAATCTCATTATCATTAACCATAACACAGTGGAAACGTTAACAGTCAAAGATAAAAGATGGGCTGGAGTTAAACAGAAATGAACATAAAAATGGAATACTCAGTTCTGTTTTTCCAGAAAGAGAAAACTTACCTGAATAAAATAATTTTTGAACCGCATACATACGCCTTAGGAAGATCATAGTCCTCACGCCAATTGCTGTCATTGGCCCAAGGCACATAAAGGACAAATGTTTATATCTGTGGAATTCAACAAGATATCCGGAAGATTAATGCGTCTCAATGCCATGGCAGATCTGCATGTGTTGCGATCAGGTCTGAAGCAATTGCAATGCAAATGTGTGCAATCAAGTCAGTGCTACTCCTAGCAACCCAGTAGCTCCAAGGCAATGAAGGATAAAGTGACTTGCCAAGGGCTACAAGGATCGGCAGTGTGAATCAAATGCTGGTTTCTTGATTACCAGGACACTGCTCTAACCACTAGGCTACACCTCCACACCCATGGAAAATAGTGACAGGACATGACAGCACCGCTGCCATACTGGGTCAAATCAAGGGTCCATCAAGCCTAGTATCGTTTTTCCAACAGGGATCACTTCAGGTTACAAGGACCAGGAAGTACCCAAAATGATACACAGATTCCATGCTGCTTGTCCCAGGGGTTAGTAGTGGATTTCTCCAGTCCATTTTAATAATAGTTTATGGACTGGAGAACAAACAAAATCTTAAAATTAAGATTCAGACAGCAGTCCAGCAGTGAGATGGGGGCTAGCAAGTCTTTCCATCGAGTGTCACATGTATGATTTTCTGCCAGTTGACGAGAGGTATTTTGTGTGCACTAGATACAATGAGCTCTTTCCTCTCAGAAAACGAGTCCAATCTCTGGAGGCTAGAATTACAGACTTGGAGGACATAAAGAAGACAGAGAGGTATATAGATGAGACCTACAGGAACATAATACTGAAATCCCGCCTCCAGTCTGGCAGTCTCCCTTTTGCCATGGAGGAGAGAGATCATGCAATAGGAGAGCATCACCCTGGTGTGGCAGGAAGTGATCCTGTAGCCCACAATAAGGAGGATTCTTAAGAGAAACAAAAAACAAACAAAACTCTCCAGGAAATAAAGTTTGAGCACAATCAGAGTCAAAAATTACAATGGCGGTGCATCCTGGCTAGAAAAACCAGGGCCTGACACAATAAAAATTGTTCTCATTAATGCCAGGTCCATCAAAAACAAAATCCCCGCAATAATTGATCTAATCAAAGATAACAACCCAAGCATATTTTGCATTACTGAAACCTGGCTCTCCAACTCTGACAATGTCCTAATTAACCAATTAGCCCTCCCGAACTATAACTTATTTTAATGCCCTAGACCGAACCAGCGTGGGGAAGGGGTGCTAATCTTGGCAAAAAAGACATCAAATTCTCAATCTGCTCAAAAAATACCGCAGAAGGCATGGACACACTAACCATCAACAACAAATACACCACGATTAACCTGGTCTTCAGACCCCCTTCCCTCAGTCCAGATAACCTTTCCTCCATCTTAGAAACCACTTGCACCTCTACCCCAAATAAACATCACATTATACTTGGCAACTTCAACCTTCCATCACTCCCCCCCTCACACTCCACCCACTTCCTGAACGCCCTACAGGACTTAGGATTTCAACAACTTGTCCAAACCCCCACTCACAAGCAAGGCAACACGCTTGACTTCATCTTTCTGCCAAACACCATGCTACAAGACATCCACTTTTCCACCCTCCAAGCACTTCCTCGCCCATGGACAGATCAATTCCTTATAGAATTTGCCATCACTTCTACCACACCGCCCCTTGAAACCAAGGAAATTAACTGTTTTAAAAACAAATTCAAATCATTTGACAAAGAATCATTTTTAAATCACACCATCCCGAACATAAACATAAACCCTTCTATGATGAACTAAACAACCTCATCAATAACTGGAACTTGACCATTGCCAAGGCCGCACAGACCACTGTACCCCTCCACCCATATAAACACAAAGAGTCCAAACCGTGGTATATCGCTGAACTAAGAAAGTTAAAACAGCAACTTAGAAAACTGGAAACCAAATGGAGAATCACAAGGGCAAACGCCGACAATCTGCTCTACATGTCCACTCTCAAAGCATATAAAGAAGCCATCAATAATAGAAAAAATGAATACCACATCAAGCTCCTTACAAAATCCCTTAACAGACCTAGAGAGTTGTTCTAGATTGTCAAATCCTTAACTAAATCTCTCAATCACAACACTGAACTTCCCCCTATAGAACCTCAAATTCCAGCAAATTTCCTAATGGAAAAACTCAATCCCCTAAACAGCAATAACAATCATATGAAAACTCATTCCAATATCTTCTCAAACATTCCCAGCCTGCCTAAGCCTCACAATCAAAACATCTGGTCATCATTTCATGTCACAAACCTCAAACAACTAAAAAATACCATCACAAACCTCAATACAACCACTTCCCCGTCAGACCACTGCCCAGTTAGCTGGCTCAAGGCAACAAAAGAGGAGTTTTCACCTATTATCCTCAATATAGTCAATCGGTCACTTCAAACAGGACAAATGCCCCCTGCACTAAAACAAGCAACAATATGCTCCATCCTTAAATCCAATATAATGGACAAAATCCTCCCAAACTCATACCGGCCTATCGCCAGCCTACCATTTCTGGCAAAAATTATTGAAAAAACTGTCCAAATCCAATTACAAGACTTCATAGACCTGAATGCTCCACTAGACGATCAACAGCACGGCTTTAGATCTTTCCACAGCATAGAAACCTTATTACTCACCCTAATGGACAAACGGCACCGCGGACTAAACCACACCAAACAAGCATTCTTACTTGTGTTTCTCGACATAGCTGCCGCCTTCGACAGCATCAGCCACCACATTTTAATCACAAGGCTACAACAACTCGGCCTTCAAGGCTCTGTCCTAGAATGGTTCAAATCATTTCTTCCTGACTGCACCCTACAGGTCCAAATAGGCACAGTAGCCTTCTCAACTTTCAAACAAAGCCAAGGCTCCTCCCTATCCCTACTTCTATTCAACCTGTACATGCAACCAATATGCCACATTTTCAAAAAACACAACGTACACTATCACCTCTACGCTGATGACATCATGCTGCATCATCCAGTAGCATCACCAACCCCATCTGCCCTCAAATCCAAGAATGCCTGACAGATTTATCCACCTGGCTCAACTTACACAACTTAAAAATCAACATGAAGATAACAGACGTTTTATTCATCACCCGGAATCAAAACTTCAAGCCCCCCTCAAAACTATTCCTATGCAATTCAGAGCTGGAAGTTAAAAAAGAAATCAAATACCTAGAAATCATCCTAGATCAATCTCCTTCCCTGGTCCCCCACATTAAAGCCACCACAAAAACCATATACCTCAAACTAAAAATGTTACAGCATCTCCATCCCTTATTAGACAGGGGAGGAGTGGTCTAGTGGTTAGGACAAGGTACTTCAGGCCAGAGGGCTGGGGATTCAAGTCCCACCTGGGGACAGCAATCTCAGGCTGGAGGGACTGGGATTTCTAGTCCTATAATCACTCCTTGTGGTCTTGGGCAAGCCACTTAACCCTCCATTGCCCATGTTCCCTGTAATACTAATTGCCCATGTTCCCTGCTCCAGTTCCATTTATTGATGAGGTTGTTTGTAAGTATTAGCATATGTGTCTCATATCCCCTCATGTTAAATGTATCCCCATCTTGACCTGGTGAAAAGTGGGATATAAATACAGCTAAATAAATAAAATAAAATAAATCTGTCCTTCAAGCACTGATAACACCCCACCTTGACTATTGCAACAGTATTCTGTATGGCCTACCCAAAAACACCATCCATAAACTCCAATTAGCTAAAAACCTAGCCACACGCATTATACATAAGGCTAACTACTCAGACCACATCACACCACTCCTCCACTCCCTCCACTGGCTGCCCATTCCAATGAGGGCCAAATTCAAATACCTCATAATTACCTTCAAATTGTATAATACCATTTCCCCATCCTTCCTCAACTCCCTCCTTAGCTCACTCAAAACTCAAGAACCAGGAGGACCTGCTCCCAAAATACACTAATAATCCCTACCCACATCTGCAATGCCAACAAAACTGTCAGCGCCTTCTCTTATGTAGCCCCTTCCATTTGGAATGCATTACCAGTCAACCTCAGAGTCATAAAAGACCTCCAAACTTTCCAGAAAGAGCTCAAAACCCATCTATTTGTTGAGTACTATGGTCCCTCCACCAATAACAATCTCCCCTAAACCTCCCACCCGCCTTGATAGCTCTTGCTTCCCCATCCCCTCTCTTTTACACACCTTCACATATGCTATACAACATCTCCATATTGTACATAGTTATGCAAATTGTTAAACTGTACTATCTCACTTTGTTCTGCAAATACGTTTTTCAAAGTTATAATGTAAATTTCCAGTTTTGTTCTCTGTATACCACCACTGATCTTTGGAAGTGGCAGTATATAAGTTCTAATAAATATATAAATGTAAAAATGAAAAGCTGGGATGCGTAAAGAAAATATATGAAACCGACTGAAACTTAACATTTGTAGGGATACTTAAGAAAAAATAATGCACCCAACTTGAAGACCCGCGGGAGGAGGAGGAGGAGAAACTCCCTTCTTTGTTGTTGGGTCTCTCTAGCAAGGTCTGGAAAGACCCTAACCAAGAATCCCTTGAACAAATTATTCCATTTACGAAAAAACATCTTGAGAAACCATTCTCGATCAGAGAGTAATGCAAATTGAACTAAACACGTAGCAGGGACTGTAGACTCTACTGTAGAGCTTTCTAAGATATCAGAAACATTTAACACATCAGCATTAGGTAAAGCATCATCATTAGAGACTCCAGAAGCTTTCTTCCCAGTAGAGAGATAGAAGATTTTAATTACAGGAGGATGGGTGTTAGGGGGAGCCCCTAAAACCTCCACCATATAGCTTTTCAGCATTTCTCTAGGTGAAATAATTGAAGATTTAGGAAAATTAATTAAACACAAATTTGCTTGACGAGTAACATTTTCTAGCTGTTCAGCGTTAGCTCTTATTTTTATTTTATTTTATTTATTTATTTAACATTTCTTATATACCGCGCTATTAAGATCAGTGCGGTGTACATTGAACAAAATATACAACAATGTATGCAAGTAACATTGAGTTTACATAGAACATGGGAATATATAACATGGATTAACAGGTAAAACTATGTACAGTCAACATCATATATGTATATGTTTTTACTAAATAAATAAATATGTTAGCTCAAGTGGATATTATCTGCGTAATTTATGTAGGAGGTGGGAATCAACAGAGGATGTGGAGCTATCGTGGAGCTTAACCATTTTCTGGTTGAATTAAGGTAATATGGTGTTTAGTGCACGTTGGAGGTCTGTTGTTTGAGTGGACATGCGGGGTCACTTCTGGGTAGAATTTTGTGAATAAGTGATGCTTCACGGCTTTCCTGAATTGTAAAAGGTTTTTGATACAACGAATTTCATGAGGAAGTAAATTCCAGTTCAGGGGTGCAAATAAAGAGAAAGCTCTGTTCGATGTAGCTTTAGTACAAGATGTCATCATCTTGGGAACTACTAAGGTATTCATAGCAGTGGTCCTTCTGTTTCTATTTTCGAGGGTGTTATGTATTAGTTTGCTAATTGGTGTCGGAGGGTAGTTATTCCTGGCCTTGAAGGTCAGAACTAGAGACTTATATGTAAGTCTGGCTTGTAATGGTAACCAGTGTAGGTCCTTCATGATCGGCGTTATGTGAGCAGCTCTTGGTGACCCAGAGAGGACTCTTGCAGCTGCGTTCATAGCCAGACGAAGTGGATTTAAGGTTGATTGAGAGAGGCCATGGAGGATAATATTCGCAAAATCTAGGTGAGGGATGACTAGAGCCTGGAATATTGAGTGATAATCAGTATAGTCAAGTAGTGGTCGGAGGTGGCGTAGCGTTCTGATCTTATGATATATCCTCTTTGTCACATTCTTCACATGCGTTGTCATATCTAGGTGTTGATCCAATGTGATGCCGAGGTATCGGATAGTGGGTTTTGACGTCAGTTCTATGTTATTGATTAGCAGTGACGGAGGGGGTATGAACTTGCGATTTCTTGTGACAAATAATACATCAGTTTTGTTGTGATTTATTCTTAAGTTTTGTGTCAACAGCCATTCGGCTATTGCACCAAAACAATTAATTATTGGTGTGAACACTGGTTGGTCAGTATTAAACGGCATGTAAATGAGGATGTCATCTGCGTATGCCAGGCATTGCACGTTGAAGGATCGGATCAACTCACATATCGGCTGCATATAAATGTTGAACATTAATGCTGATAATGAAGATCCTTGAGGTACACCTTGAGACTGTAGGAATGGCTCTGATGATTCCTGACCTGTTTTAACTTGTTGCCACCTATTGGAAAGGTAGGATCTACACCATTCAAGTGCTGTGTTTTGAATTCCCTTCTCACTCAGACGTTGCAGCAGTATGTTGTGGTTTACAGAATCAAAGGCAGCGGAGATGTCCAAAAATATGAGCACAAATCCCTGTTTAATGTCGTTTATTCCCGTGATAAGATCATTGAATAAGGTTGTAAGGATTGTGTCAACTCCATGTGCTTCTCTGAAACCATGTTGTGATTTGTCTAGAGGCGCTTCAATGTCAATATGCTGCTGGAGCTGTTGTTGGGCAGCTTTCTCGATAATTTTTGCAAGTTGTGGAATGCTCGAGATTGGCCTGAACGATTCAACTTTGGATGAGTCAAGCTTACTGTTTTTTAGTAAAGGCTTGATGGAGGTGTGTTTCAGACTTTTTGGGAATGAGCCTGTTAGGAAGGACTGGTTCAGTAACAGGCACAGAATTTGACTTAGCTCATGACGTAACTCTTTGATCCAGCTGGCTGGGCATGGGTCATTGGGAGCTGTGCTAGGATTGATGGAGGCGATAATTTTTACAATTTCACTAGTAGATATAGTGTTGAAGTTGCAAAAAGGTGTTATATGGGATTTCTTAGGTGATGCAGAAGGGTTGTTGGTATTTATGCTTGTGTTAGCTGTAATCATTTTTGATTGCAGGTAATTTGCGTAGTCCTGAGGCTGCGGCATTGCAGGTTGATCTGAGACTGGTTCTCTTGTTATGGATTTTACTAACTTGAATAATGCATGAGGTTTATTGATGGCACGTTTCAACAGGTTTGTGTGGTAGATCTTCTTACTCAATGTTATTTTCTCACGGTGTGTAGTTAAGTGTGAGTTATATGTTTCAAGTGCCTCTGGAGAGTGGGTTCGACGCCACTGTCTTTCAAGTTTGCGTAGATGAATGAGAGATGAATGCAAGTCAGTTGAGAACCATGGTGCATGTTCTCGTTTTCTTCTTTTCTTATCTTTATGCAGAGGACATGAGGCGGCTCTGAGGTTCTCGTTCCATTTGGCTATTAGGTCATCTAAGTTGAGGGAAGTGTTAGTCATGAGAGGTCGAAGGTTCTCTAGGACCTTTTCACGGTTGAGGGGTTGATAACGGGCTGAGTGAGTTTCAGGTGATTTAGATGGTCTTTGGCTCATCCTCTTAGCATGTTGGAATTCTTCATAATCTCTTCCACATAATTCTCAGTTTTCTCCACCAGAGTAGACAGTCCAGATAAACTAGTCCAAATAGCCACAATATCGTCCTTATTCTTCTGAACTTGCTCCTGTAATATTTCTGGGAGGCTCTTGGCTCCTTGGATCCACTCACCCCACACCCCAGCACTCGCAATAATTCTGTTCTGAACCAAACATTTACTGAAAGTCTTTGAAGGTCAAAACAATATTCAAGAACTGGCAGAGTATGAAAAAACAGAATGAACACAGCCACTGCGTCTGGGAGCCCTTCTCTTCACCTCATGAATACTTGTTGAATCTGGATTTTGGACTCAGAGGTGACCACAGGCATATAGAACCTGACACTCCTTCCTTAGATCCACCATCTATATCCCCTTCTTCCACAATTAGTGACGCCCCTTTCTTTCTGCTTATTCAGAGGTTTTCTCTTTATCACGCAGTATCTTCAACCTTCTAAAGCAAGACGTAGTGTAAGGGCCTTATCTGCCCTTGTCACGGTTCAATGGCTGAGTTAGCCAGAGATCTTTTTTTTTTTACATTCTCTTATATACCGCACTATTCTGCATCAGTGTGGTTTACATTGAACAAACTGAAATTACATTGAACAGGGCATTATAACTTGGAGATAACTATTTTACAGGGAACATGGGCTATGGAGGGTAAGTGGCTTGCCCAAGACCACAAGGAGCACCTGTGGGACTAGAAACCCCAGTCCTTCCGGCCTAAGGTTGCTGTCCTCTAGTGGGATTTGAACCCCTGACTTTCTGGCCTGAAGTACCTTGCCCCAACCACTAGGCCACTCCTCCACTCCCTTGCAGCACAATGGAACCTCCTACTGTGGTAGAGTGGCTTAGGCATCAAAAACAAGGAACTGTCTTTGAGCTTGGTCTTTATATCAGTCAGTTTTCCTTTCAATCGAGGTCTCCTCCTAACATTACCTCTCTGGTCATCAGAGCCCTCTCATGTTCTGGAAACCCTGGGTGGTAAGAAAATGCGGTAGGGAGGTTCTGGAGGCTAAATTTAGGCTTTTAGGTAGAAAGTTGAAATCCAGAACTTCCAGGGTAGCTTTCTCCAAAATGCTTCCCATTCCACGTGCAGGACCTAAAAGGCAGACAGATCTCCGGAGTCTCAATGCGTGGATGAGACGATGGTGCAAGGATGAGGGTTTGGGGAACATTCTGGGGAAAGGAGGGGCTCTTCCGAAGGGATGGGCTTCACCTTAATGGGGATGGATCCAGGTTGCTGGCATTAACCTTTAAAACGGAGACAGAGCAGCTTTTAAACTAGATAATACTGGAAAGCTGACAGTAGCCCATGGTTCAGAACAATGTATCCTTGACGGATACTACCAAAAGCAGAGAGGTTCCAAAAAAGAGTAAAGTAGTCCAAATGCCCTTGAGTATGGAGCAGACAGAGCTTAAAGATTCCAAATTACCCATGCCTACCAATAGCCAGATAATATGAATAAAATACAGTCTCTAAAATGCTTGTATGCAAATGCTAGAAGTCTAAAAAAAAAGATGGGAGAGTTAGAATATATAACACTAAATGAGAGGGTAGATATGATTGGAATCTCAGAGACATGGTGGAAGGAGGACCACCAGTGGGACACTGTGATACCTGGGTACAAACTATATCATAATGATAGAGCTGATCAAATTGGTGGAGGGATTGCGCTCTGTGGGCATTGGGCAAGAGGGCATTGAGTTAGAAAGGATTCAAGTTTTGCAGGAAACAAAATTTGCTGTAGAATCTCTATGGACTGAAATTCCATGTAAAAAGGGGAAGGCGATGTCAGTGGGGGTGTAGTATCGACTGCCTGGCCAGAATGAACAAATGGATGATGAAATGCTCAAAGAAATCAAGGAAGCTAACAAAAGTTACAGCACAGTAATAATAATGGGTGATTTCAATTACTCCGGTATTGACTGGGTCAGTGTCATGGCAGGAGATGCTAGGGAGATAAAGTTCCTAGATGAAATAAATGACTGCTTCTTGGAGCAGCTGGTTCATGAACCAACCAGCGGGGAAGCCATATTGGACCTAGTCCTTAGTGGAACACCAGATCTGGTGCAAGAGATAAGGGTGTTGGGGCCACTTGGCAATAGTGATCATAGCATGATCGCATTTGATTTAATTAGCGGAGGAGGGATGGTAAGGAAATCCACAGTAGCACCTTTTAACTTTTGAAAGGGAGACTATGGGGTCTGCTTACTAAACAGCGGTAGCGGACTCCGTGCGATATCAGAGCCACGGCCCATTGATTTCAATGGGGCCGCGGCTCTGATATCGCATGGAGTCCGCTACCGCCGTTTAGTAAACAGACCCCTATGATAAAATGAGGAAAATAGTTAAGAAAAAACTAAAAGGGGCAGTTGCAAAAGTTAAAGCCTTACATCAAGCTTGGGTGTTGTTTAAAAATACTATCTTGGAAGCCCAGACCAGCTGTATTGCATGCTTTATGAAAAGTGGAAGGAAGTCCAAAAAACTGCCAGCATGGTTTAAAGGTGAGGTCAGAGAAGCTGTTGTTGCTAAAAAAGCATCTTTCAGGAAATGGAAAAGAGCCAAATGACGAAAACTGGAAACAGCACAAGCACTGGCAAGATAAATGCAAGGCATTGATAAGGCAGGCAAAGGGAGAATTTGAGAAGTTTGCTGTGGAAGCAAAATGCATAATAAAGACTTTTTCAAGTACATTTGTAGCAAAAAATCTGTGAGAGAGTCAGTTGGTCCATTAGATGATAGAGGGGTTAAAGGGGCACTAAGAGACGACAAGGCGATAGCGGAGAGACTGAATGAATTCTTTGCTTCGGTCTTTACTGAGGAAGATGAAAGTATGTTACCCATGACTGAAGTGGTATTTTAAGGTGCAGAAGAATTGAAGGAAATATCAATACATCAGGAAGATGTATTACAACTATTTGATAAACAGAAGAGTAGCAAATCACCTAGACCGGATGGTGTACATCCAAGGGTGTTGAAAGAACTGAAAAATGAGATTGCAGACCTGCTATTAGTAATCTCTGAACTATCATTAAAATCATCTTTAATACCTGAAGATTGGAGGATGGCCAACGTAACACCAATTTTTAAAAAGGGTTCCAGGGGTGATCCGGGAAACTACAGACTAGTGAGCCTGACGTCAGTACCGGGAAAGATGGTAGAAACCATCATAAGGAACAAAATTGTTGAACATGTACATAGTCATGGCTTAATGGGAGACAGTCAACATGGCTTTAGACAAGGAAGATCTTGTCTTACTAATCTATTGTTTTTTTGAAGGTGTGAATAAACAGGTAGAAAAAGGTGAGTCGGTTGATATAGTGTATTTGGACTATCAGTAAGCCTTTGACAAGGTCCCTCATCAGAGACTTTTGGCAAAACTAAAGAGTCATGGGATAGGAGGCAGTGTACTATTGTGAATCAGGAACTGGTTAAAAGATAGAAAGCAGAGGGTAGGGCTAAATGGCAATTTTCCCAATGGAGAAAGGTGAATAGTGATCTACCCCAGGGATCTGTGCTGGGTCCGTTGCTTTTTGACATATTCATAAATGACCTGGAAAAGGGAATAATGAGTGAGGTTATCAAATTTGCAGATGACACAAAACTATTTAAAGTTTTTAAAATACACGAGGATTGTCGAAAATTGCAAGACTGGGCATCAAAATGGCAGATGAAATTTAATGTGGAAAAGTGCAAAGTTATGCACTTAGGGAAGAACAACCCAAGCTATGGTTACACGATGCAAGGTTCCACATTAGGAGCCACCACCCAGGAAAAAGATTTAGGCTTCTTTGTGGATAAAATTTTAAAACCTTCCGCCCAGTGTGCAGCGGCGGCCAAGAGAGCAAATAGAATGCTAGGTATCATAAGGAAAGGAATGGAAAATAAAATAAAGGATATTATAATGCCTCTGTTGTTCCATGGTGCAACTGCACCTTGAATATTGTGTGCAATTCTGGTCGCCGTATCCGAAAAAGGATATAGCATTATTAGAAAAGGTTCATAGAAGAGCCACCAAAATGGTAAAGGGGATGGAAGGATACTCCTATGAAGAAAGGCTAAAAAGGTTAGGGCTCTTTAACATGGAAAAGAGATGTCTGAGAGGAGATATGATAGAAGTCTATAAATTAATGAACGGAGTGGAACATGTAAACGCAGATCGATTGTTTACGTCAGCAGAATATAGAAAGACTAGGGGACATGCAATGAAGCTACAGGGTAAACTATTTAAGACAAATAAAAGAAAATATTTTTTCATTCAATTGGTAATCAAACTCTGTAATTTGTTACTGCAGGATGTAGTAAAAGCTGTTAGTGTAGCTGGATTTAAAAAAGGTTTGGACAAGTTCCTGGAGGAAAGGTCCATAAACCATTATTAAAAAGGGACCCAGGATATCATTGCTTGACCCAATACAAGCATTGTGGAACCTGTGTCTTTTGGGGAAACTGCTAGGTACGTATGACCTAGATTGGCCACTGTTGGAAACAGGATACTGGGCTTGATGGGCCTTGGTCTGACCCAGTATGGCATATCTTATGTTCTTATGTAGAGCCACTAGAGGTCATTGCAGGCACTCACAGCAGAGCGATAGGGGTCTCTACATCTCTCTATATGAATTTGGCCGTCGCATTCTGTCCTACTTGTAATGCAAAAACAATTTCTTTGTTCTACCCAGATATGCAGAGTTACAATAATCAAAACACTGTTGAGTGGTTTCTTGGCCCACCTATTTTAAATTGTCTTGAGATACAAAAGATCTAATTTTGCTGTTTTTTAAAATGTTTCCTTTCAGCGATTTTTAACTTTGAGCATCTTGCCGGTCCAGCAGTCCATGACTGAATGGTGCCAATTCTGCTGTCAATCAGAGTTTCCTAGCACCAACTAAACCACTTACCCCTGGCAAGTGTCCAAGAAGTAGAAAACCCTCACAATGGTATACCGCTGAACTAAGAACCTCCTTACTCCTACTAAGGAAACTGGAAAGAAAATGGTGACGTACACGGGCCCCAATGGAACTAGTAGCATACACCTCCCACCTTAAAAAACATCGGGAGTTAATATCAGCGACAATGAGAGAACATCACTCAAATCTCCTAAACCGCGCCTTAAACAAACCCCATGAGCTTTTCAACATTGTAAAAACCCTTACGAAGGAGCCATTGCCCCGCCATCTGGACATGATTAATTCACACAACTATGCAGATTACTTACTGGCCAAAATCAACAATGTCAGCAAAGCCATATTATCCAACCCTAGCAGTAATTTGCCACATATCCAGCCACTCACAACTATCGTAACTCCAACAACCACACAAGTTGAGGACATCATTACTACCGTCAACGCCACCACTGCACCAAATGACCCCTGTCCAGCATTCTGGATAAGAGCTCTACGGAAGGAAATCAGCCCTATACTATGTAAGATCATGGACCTATCCTTCTCTACAGGTCTATTCCCATCATGCCTCAAACAGACGTCAATCAGACCTCTTCTGAAGAACACCAAACTGGATCCACAGAAGGTTGAATCATATCGACCAATATCAAGCATTCCACTGTTGGCAAAGTTAATTGAAAAGGTTGTGCAACGCCAAATACAGGACCATATTGACTCAACGGCTCCCTTGGACCCAGCCCAACATGGCTTTCGAGAATCACATGGCGTGGAAACTCTCCTAACCACACTAATCAATACACTAGTCACAGGAACCGATAACATCAAACAAGGGGAGACTTTCCTGCTGTTTCCTGCACCTGGAGGATCCGTGCGGTGGTTGGTGGAGGAGGAGACCGGGAGACCCCGCCCCCCTTCGGGCTGCTATTTCATCGGCGGCTACCCGCGGCTCCGGTGAGACTTTCCTGCTGTTTCCTGCACCTGGAGGATCCGTGCGGTGGTTGGTGGAGGAGGAGACCGGGAGACCCTTTGGAGCCCCTTCGAAGCTTGAGGAGCTTGTGACACGAACTTATGGGCAGACGGAGGAAGAAGGTGTTTCCATCGGTTCCTGCTAAAATTGGAAAAACTGTTGGCCCAATGGATCGTCATTTAGTGGGCGCTGGAACTTCTCCTTCTTCGGGAAATCCTCCGGGAGAGTCTGAGAGTACTGTGTCTGAGCCCTCTATTGCGCTTGGGGATGCCCAACCCGGAAAGGAAGAGGCGTTGGAGAGTATTTCTGTCCGAGAAGTTTCTCTCGGCGGACTACCTCCCTGTGTTCAGGAAGCTTCATCTTTATTGTCATTGGGGGGACAGAATGTTAAGATGCCTTCTCCTGTTATGTTTTCCTCCAAGGTTTTGAAGATATCTGTACCGGCTGAAGTTTCATTGAAAGATGTTTGGGAGTTGGTGGCGCGAATGGAAGGGTCCCTTCGAACCTCCCTCTCCCAAGTAGAACGTTTTTCTGCTGAAGTAGTACAGAAGTTTTCAGACCAAGATGTTTTGCTTTCTGACTCTAAGAAATCGTTGTATAAATTGGAAGGTCGCTTCACTGTTTTGGAGGCTGCTGTATCTTCTTCTATTAAGGATAGTGTTCTGGTACATCATCAGCAAGAGGTTCTGGAGAATAGTAATCGTTTAAAAAAATCTCAGTTTTTAAAATTTTCCTTGTACTCATTACCTCTCACCGTTAATTTTAGTACAAAAATATCTGAAGGAAATCTTGCTGATTGATAAGGTGGATTCTATTAAGTTTTCCTCTTTATATTATATTCCTAAACCTTCTGCAGTGAAGGCTTCCTCTCCGGTTGAGTTACGAGAAGGAAAACCCAATGATGCTGAGTCCTTGGATCTTTCAAATTTTTTGGAATCTTCTGTTGATTTGATCCCACAGCGAGCAACTTTGATTGTATCATTTGTTTCATTACAGGACAAAAATATGATCTTCAATTTATATTTTAAAAAGAAAAATTTGACTTTTTGTGGCGAACCTATACAAATCTTTCCTGATGTGAGTAGGAGTACTCAGGCACGTCGGAAAGTGTTTCTAGCTTTGAAAGATCGGACTCTTGCCATTGAGGCATCCTTCTTTTTGAAATATCCGTGTAAATATATATAGTGGAATTGGAATGCACTAAGTATGTTTTTCTCGATGTCGATCAATTTGAGGCCTTCTTGGTTAGTAAGGAGTCCTTTTGAATGTTACTTCTTTCTTTCCATGCAAATCTGGGCTTAGTTGAGTTTGATCCTTGTTATCTTTAATTTTCTTTCATTGTTTAGTTGGGAGTCTCCTAGATGTGGACTTTACTTTGTAATCCTGCTTCAATTTTTGAATAATGTTTTAAAAAAAAAAAAAAAACCCCATCAAACAAGGATTCGCACTGATTTTCCTGGACATTGCCGCCGCGTTTGATTCCGTAAACCATGATCAACTCCTGAGACGGCTTCAAGATAAGGGAATCAGCGGTTTAGCATTGAACTGGTGTAAATCATACCTAACGGATAGATGGCAGCAAGTTCGTACAGGTTCCACAACCTCTAAACCTTTCCAGCAAAAACATGGTGTACCTCAAGGCTCCTCACTCTCTGCTTTATTATTCAACATATATATGCAACCCGTATGTGAAGTAATCCGCTCCTTCAACATCTCATGTCTAATCTATGCTGACGACGTACTACTCTTCATCCCATTCCTGACTGATAAGCCAGATTTCTCCCCTCTGATAAATTGTTTTGAGGCTGTAACAGACTGGTTCCATGCACAAGGCCTCAAGATAAACTTTAGCAAAACAGACGTACTCTTCACTAAAAGAAATCAAAACCTCTCCCCTCCACCTGCGCTAAAGATGAAAGATGCTGAGCTCACAACCAGACCCACGATCCACTACCTTGGTGTTACATTAGACCAGCGGCTAGATTTCAAAGAACACATCAGCAATGCCGTCAGGCAGATCCACCATAAAATCCGTACATTGAGACATCTCTGACCTCTACTACAACCAGGCGATTTCAGGACAGTATTTCAGGCACTTGTGATCCCCCACTTTGACTATGCCAATACTATTCTTCATGGCCTACTCAAGTGCTCATTAAGTCCACTACAACTAGCTATGAATACTGCGGCTCGCTTCCTCCACGGAGCCTCCAAAGGAGACCATATCACCCCGATTCTAAAGGAATTACACTGGCTGCCAATCTACTGTCGGACAACATATAAAGTAGCCTTAATAACATTTAAGGCCATCAACAACATGTCCTCCTCCTCCCTTACAGAGTTGATCCACCTTACCTCGGTAAACAGAGAGAGGAGATCATTCGCCATCAACACCCTTCTGATCCCTAAAGAAATAACCAAATGCTCACAGGCGACAAGGAGCAGAGCTTTTAGGTTCTATGCACCCACATGCTGGAATGCACTCCCACCCTCAATCCGAGCAATTACCGATATTATACAATTCAGAAAAGCTCTAAGACATCACCTCTTTCTCCTTCACTATGCACAGCCCAATACTAGCCACAACACACCCAGCTAAACATCGATGACCCACAAACATTTCGTAGCTATGTTGTACAGAATTGTATATATTGTATATAGTTACCCAAGTTGAAATCCAAGTTGTATCCCTGTTTTCTGTAAAGACATATCTGATATTCGATATGCACAAATGTTACCTGTAAACCGCACTGATTTTAAAGAGCGCGGTATATAAAAATAATAAATAAATAAATAAATAACAGGAGTTGCAACCTGCTCTGCCTCTCAGCATGGTTCTTAGGTTTGCAGGTTGCATGTTGCAGTGGTGTACCAAGGGCGGGTTGGTGGGTGTGGTCTGTCCTGGGTGGCTGCCAGGACGGGGTGCCGAAATTCCGGGCCCACACAGTGGACGCACATGCAGCAAACACACCTTTCCCTCTTTGCTGGCTTGCGTGCTGCCTCTTCTCCTGGCCCAGCTGATGTCTCACAATAAGGGCTTGTGAGGGGACAGTCACCAGTCCTGGAGCGGAGGCAGTAAGACAAGCCAGCAAAGAGGGAAAGGTGTGTTTGCTGCATGTGCGTCCACTGTGTGGGCCCGTTGGGGGGTCATCCGCTCCGGGTGCCAAATAGTCTTGAAACGCCACTGCATCACTGGCTATTGGACTAATGGACTTCATTTACATTTGTCAGGGGATTTTCTCCTAATTTTCGTGTACACTTTCCTACTCAGCCCAGCCTGTTCAGTGGTAGGCTTTTGCTTAGGGCTACAAACCACAGCGCCACCCAGAACTTGCTTAAAGTGAACCAGGTGTCGCCATCAAGCAACATCTGAGACTCCCTTCTGCCAATGACTGTAAAGTGCTGCTATCACATCATCCCTGGTCCCGGTAAACCCAGGGAGCAGAAGCTGGGCCCAGGAACCAAATTGAAGCCCCTGCATGGCAGTGCATAGTGCCTGTCACTGAGTCACCAGACTGTTCCCATGTCCTGCATGTTGAGACAGCCCATGGATGCTCCTATTGTGATTCCATACCCTATTTATGAAATCAGTTCTTTGCGAGTGCTTACTTATCAGAAAGTTGGCCAAGTAAGTAATGATGGTTAATAAAGCAGATAATTATAGCTAGGTGGATGGGGTAAGAGCAACATACCAGATTTTCATTGAAATCCACCATTAGCAAATATTTAATATCATTTAAGAACCGGCTCGTACATGTCTTCATACAATCCTTATGAAATGCAAATGACACTTTAGCTCTCTACAGTATTGGATTGTAATAATGAATCATCTTATCTAGGATTTAATCCTGCAAATAGTGTCTCGCTTCATTACCGAAAAGCTCTCTTCTATCCTCTGCCTGCTATGGTAAAAATCCCTATCCCATTAGAGCATCATTTTTAAATCTAGGGAAAATCAAACGAAGTTGTCTTTTTTTTTCTTACTTTTCTGCAAGCATGAATTTCAGGTTCCTGGTAGTTCTCAACCACATCCGTTTATTTTGCTTAAAAAGGCTTACAAGAGAACTCATTATAACATCAAGTGGGGTGGTACTCAGAAAAAAAATGGAACAGCGAGCTATAAGAGAGAAAAAACATCCCAATAATTATTTAAAGTAGGGGGCGTTAGCCAGTGTGCTGATCTGGTGGTGGTGGTTGCTGGGAACAACTTCAAAGTAATAATAAACATCCAGCTATTCATGTCATTTTTATTCTTTGCTCCAGAGTTTGCTTCATAACAAAAGTCTGGCAGATTTTGTCTGTTTTTCAATTAGACTGGCTGCTTGTTTGCAGGTATTGTACCCTGCTGTTATACACAATGCTGCAGGCCCTTTGCACCATTGTAGTGGCCAACAAAAGACAATGATTACTTTCTACAAAGCTTTAGATGAGATGGCCAGGGACAATAGGTGCAGGCGATCAGAGGTATAATCACTTTCTCCTGCAGGCAAGCAACAGCAGAAATGAATTGGGGGGGGGGGGGGGGGAGGGGGGGAAAGGAAGGGAAGGGGAGAAATGTCATCATCTTTGAAGTCCATTTTTTATCTCAACATCAAATGCTCTATGCAAGATTTTTTTCTTCACGGTTTTGATGTGTAAATGTACACCAATCCAGGGTCAAGAGATGATTTGCTAAACTCAACAGGATGTTAAGAATGAATGTATTTAGATATTTTAGCACTTTCTATTCTCCGTGGACAAACGGGATATGCTGGCACACTTTGGCTGACGACCTCTGATGGCTCCTGCTCCAGACTTTGGCTTTCCTGAGCATGCGCGGGATCTCACATGGTCCAGCTCATTCTTTCGTTTTTATTTCATTCACCAGCTTTGGAGGAAAGGCGGGAGAGGAGAGATATGCTAGAGACATTTAAATACCTCCATGGCATAAGTGCACAGGAGAGATCTCCAGCTAAAAGTTTGGCAGAATCTCTATTCACTCAAATGACTTCTAAACATCTAAGCCTGAAGAACAAGATCCTTCCAGATCCTGGACACAAGCGTTTACAGTTTCTACACTAGTTTGTGGTAGCAGAAGCCTCCCTTAATTAGAGCCAAGGGTACAAAATCCCACACGAATGTTCTTCCAGGAAAGTTACAAAAGATCCTCAAGATAATAGGACAGAATTTCAGAATTGTCCAGAAATTCAGATGGACACTATATAAATTTAATAACTAAAATGAAATGGAAAAAAAATCCAAGGAGCCTTGCTGAGTTCATGCATTGCAGCACTACCATACCTCTATGGTTCAGCAGACTCTCAAGCAGGCCATTCTCTTGTCAAGTGGCTTTCACAGCCAGAATACATCACTACTCCATAGCCTTGAAGTATATGGCCTACACTTTGCCTACTCTAGGCAGGGGCCAGGAACTTGTTCATCATGAGTAGGGAGCACAAAACCATGTAGCTGCACACTTTAGGCCTCCACAAAGATCTTCATGGCAATCTGGCAGATGCACTGTGTGTGAACTTTTTGGTGAAAAGGTTAAGAATACTGCATCATAGATCAAGGACCATTGTTCGACGCTGTGTGAACTGTCCACCTAATCAGGTTTCTGCCAACCTCAGAAGTCAATATTCTTCTTACAAAAGGCCAAACTCCATACTACCCACAGTTTCACCCTTGCGGGCACTTTTAGCCCTATACTCGGGTTCTCCAGCAGCCAGCACCACATGGTCCTATGCACAAGCCAGAAACCTCAAGAACGAAAACAACCACCTGCACCTACGTACCTTCATCTTCCTCAAAAATGTATCTAGCTTTTGTCTTCCCTTTGATGGGAAGTTGCCTCCCATCCTTCACACAAGTACGGCAGTCAATCTTGATAGAGCAGTGACTTCTAAAAGTAGTAAGTCAGGACTACAAAATCAATTTCAACCTACTGCCACCAATCAAATGTGCAGAAACCACCTCTCAGTACCCGGGAAACCACTTCACAGGACCTGGACTAGTATCGACACATTCTGGAAGTCCCAAACCTACCACTGCTCCAAGCATGGGTGATCAAAGAAGTTCCCCTCTAAGAACAGGAATGGGAGTTTTATTCTAGCTACTTTTTAATCCCCAAAAATCAGGGGCCTCTGACCCATTTGCGGCTTATGAGAACTCTACATAAAGAAGGAAAAATATTCAAGATGAACTCTTTGGGTACCATTCTACCACTTCTCTCTTAGAACAACTGGCCACTCTCTCTGGATTTATAAAATACATTGTGATAAGGAAGCTTATCAGGGCCCAGGAAACAAGGATAAAGAGGGGGAATTTACCCTTATCAAAGGACCTGTATTGCCAGGTCAGAGATACAAAACCTCAGTTGTACCTAGAAACCAGATTGTACCAGGCTGCAATAGGTTGCAGAGTGTCCCTAGTGGTGAGAAGGAGGGGGAAAGCAAGCTCAGAGTAAGGAACCCTTACGTCACTGACTTTCCAAATTACTCAGCTGCCAAGAGGCAGACTGATTTACAACACCTGAGAGGAGAAAGGGCAGGGTTAGAGCCTGGGAGGTTTAAAGCTAGGACAGAACATTCAGGAGGGGAGAGGAGAAGGACTAGGAATGCCTACTGGAGGAGAAATGGAGCTGAAGCCCTGAGAACCAAGAGCCCATGCTGGAGGACAAGAAAGTGAAGCTCAGATACATGCTGGCCAGAATATGAGGGAGGAACCACTGAACCAAGCCTTGACCCAGGTATGAGTTTTGGAAGCCTGTCTGATGGGGAGCATTACAGATTTGCTGGAGACAGCGCTTGTTCTGATGGGAGGCAGTTAGCTAAGCCCTCTGAGTCAGAAGTAGAACCCATGCAGCTAGGAGAACAGGAATTAGTTCTGGAGGAGGATGATTCTTACATGGACTGTTCTTTATGCCAAACTGCCATGCACAAAGAAGTCCTGAGAGGGAATACATCATAAGGGAACCTTCCAGAGTCCAGTACCCTAGAGAGCCTGTATGTGAAGTGAAAACGTCCTTTGAAAAGGAAAATACTTGTGCTGAGAATGTCTGCAGCTGCTTAATTGTTTGCTCATTGACCAGCTGAAGTCAGTGTAGTGCAGAGCTTATGCCGTACTCACGGTGGATTTAAGAAGTTTCTTTTGGAACAGAAAAGAGAGCTGTTTATGTGAAGCTGATATTTTTGGTTTTGTTTTAAACAGCACTGCCAGGCACGTTTGCTAGCTGTGGCTGTGGAAAGGACTTTCTGCTTTGCATTGAAAGACATTACAAGCTGTTTGTGCTTAAGTTCAGTTATATCCTGTTGTACTAAATATAATCCTGGAGAAGAAATCCAATAGGTGACAATTTGTGAACCTTATTTGCGTTTACCTCATAAATAAATTCTGTCAATGCCTTAACCCTCGACCAACTACAAAAGAGTGTTTTTCTGCCTCAAAGTCAAGTGTAACCTGACTGGACTACCTTTCCCATGGTGCACTTCAAAGTCAGTCAGTCAGGCACATTGCTGAAGTGGTGGAATCTGCTATAACAAGCACACCCCTCCACACTGCTGTAAGGGGCTATGGGCATGACAACATACACCCACATACCTATCCGCCCCTCACACTGGAAATATCTCAGGTTATAATTCCTTCACCAGAATTTCCAGTCTCACATCTTCCCTTTCACTCTGTCATCGGTGCTCAAGAAATTTATGTCTAGTGGTTGCTATTGCCAACCTGTGCAAGAACGGTATCTTTATCTTCCTTTACTTAAATGACTGGCTGGTGTCAGGTTGTACAGTTCATGAGACCCAGATTGATTTTCAAACTACATTTCTTACACTACAGACCTTAAGGTTTCTTATTGAAAGGAACAAATCCAGCTCAACTACCACTTAATGCATCCAATTCATAGGTACCTGTATAAACACCTATCAAGGTAGAGCATTTCTCCCAGATGATAGAATGAATAGTATCAAAGAAACATGCCACCACCTCTCCATGGCCTGGTCTGTAATAGTCCACAAATTCCTGAAAGTTCTGGGGCACAAGACATCCACAATCCAAGTGGTTCTGTGGGCATAGCTGCATATGAGGGCTCTCCAGTGGCACCTCAAATTTATAACGGGATGCCTAGATTAAGTGGGGTTGAAGGTCCCTCCTTGTTTTTACAAAATACTAGCATAAATTCTGCACAAACCGTGGCTACATTCCAGGTGCAGAGATTGTGCCTACTCGACAGCAGGTGTAGGTGTAAATACCCATACCTAGATTATGGAATCATGTATATTGTGGTGCCCACTACCCCAGGCGGACGCCTAGGGTAGGGACGTACCTCTATTTAGTCCAGAGCCGGGGCTGCTGGGGTTTGTAGTTGTGGGTTTCAAAAGAAATTGAGGCCCGAGGGTTGTAAGGCAAACACAGGAATATTTATTTATTTTGGTTTTCTACTCCTCCAAAAAGAGCCTTTAGAAAGCTCAACGCATGGTAAATTAAACAAAATAGGATTCTTTCTCCCAAACCATATTTTCCATAACTTCCAGGATTCAAAATAAGACTTTCATTGCTTCCTTCAGCATTAAACACACATAGAGGTTTCCGTTTTACAGCTTTCAACATTCAGGATAAAGCCTTACTTGCTTCATTCAGCATGAAACATTTTTAAAGGCAAACAGGTATTCTTAAAACAATGTCCAGCCTGTTTCCTTTTGCTTTGCCAGAGAAATGAAATTCTTTAAGCTTTTCTCTTTCTACTGCTTAGACATTTATAAGGTCTATGAGAGAGAGAGCAATCCATCACAGAAGATTCTGAGTCATGATCAGAACCATAGCCTTCTGCTTGCATTTCTTCTGAAGCTGTGCTTTCAGTATCGTGGTCTAAACCTCCCTGTGTAAACTCAGGATTTTCACTTTCCAGCAACTCCAATAATTTCCTCCAACAAGACTTTTCCTTATCTAGAGGGTTTTCAGCAGACACTGGCAACCTCTTCTTTCTTATTAAGTGGCTCAGTGCTTCTAGCTGATCTAATCTACTGTTATTCACAGAGTTACTCACAGTCCTCTTTGTAGCAGGCAAGTTTCCAGCAAGTTCCTGGATTGCTGCTGAAGGGCCTGGCTCATCATCAGGGCTTCTCTCAGATAGCAGTCTCCTATCTCCACTGCCCAAAACAGTTCCTCGGCAACATTGGCTCCTCTCTGGATTATGGCTTTTTCCCCTGAGAGTTCCAATGCATTTCTCAGTGTTCTCTGAGGCTGAGCTTTTCTTATGGCTCTGTCTCCCTGGTTCCTTCTCTCTGGAACCCTCCCTTGGGCTGCCTTTGGAAACTCCTTTTCCTTCTGCTGCTCTGAAGGTCTTAGAAACATAGAAACATAGAAACATGATGACAGAAAAAGACCACAAGGCCCATCTAGTCTGTCCTTCCATAACAACAACTACAACAGTCCACTTTTTACCTTTAGAGATCCTCTGTGTGGGTCCCATGCTTTTTTGAATTCAGTTACTGTCCTCATCTCTACCACCTCCACTGGGAGACTATTCCACGGATCCACTACTCTTTCCGTAAAGAAATATTTCCGCATATCACTCCTGAATCTATCTCCCTTCACCCTCATCCCATGTCCCCTCGTCGCAGAACTTGCTTTCAATTGAAAGAGGCTCTCTCCCTGAACATTTATGCCACGGAGGTATTTAAACATCTCAATCATATCACCTCTATCCCGCCTTTCCTCTAAGGTGTACATATTAAGATCCTCAAGTCTGTCCTCATATGCCTTATAATGAAGACCACTAATCATCTTAGTAGCAACCCTCTGCACCGACTCCATCCTGTTCACATCCTTCTGAAGGTGCGGTCTCCAGAATTGCACACCATACTCCAAATGAGGTCGCACCAAAGACTTATACAGAGGCATTATCACCTCCTTTTTTCTGCTAGCCATTCCTCTCCGTATGCACCCAAGCATCCTTCTAGCTTTTGCCGTCGCCTTTTCTACCTGTTTAGCTACTTTAAGATCATCGGACACAACTACGCCTAGGTCCCGCTCTTCTTTAGTGGACAAAAGTACTTCACCTCCTATGCTGTATTGCTCCCTTGGATTGCTGCAGCCCAAATGCATGACCTTACATTTTTTAACATTAAATCCCAGCTGCCAAATTCTAGACCATTCTTCAAGCTTAGCTAGATCCCTCCTCATGTTATCTACACCTTCCTGGGTGTCTACTTTATTGCAGATTTTGGTATCATCCGCAAAGAGGCAAACCTTACCCGACAGCCCTTCCGCTATATCACTAACAAAGATGTTAAAAAGAATCGGACCAAGGACAGATCCCTGGGGCACACCACTGGTAACATCCTTCTCCTCAGAGTGAGCTCCATTTACTTGTACTCTTTGTCGCCTCCCACCCAACCAATTTCTAACCCAAGCAGTAACTTTAGGGTACATCCCTAGGGTGCTCAGTTTGTTTATAAGTCGCCTGTGAGGAACAGTGTCAAAGGCTTTACTGAAATCTAAATACACCACATCTAGAGCTCTCCCTCGGTCCAACTCCCTGGTCACCCAGTCAAAGAAATCAATCAGATTTGTCTGACAAGACCTGCCTCTGGTGAATCCATGCTGCCTCGGATCCTGTAATCCGCTGGACTCCAGAAACCTCACTATTTTCTCTTTCAACAGCGTTTCCATTAATTTACTCACCACTGAAGTTAAACTAACCGGCCTGTAGTTTTCAACCACATCCTTACTTCCGCTTTTGTGTAAAGGCACCACATGAGCCTCTCTCCAGTCCTTTGGCACCACTCCCGACTCCAATGAGGCATTGAAAAGGTCAGTCAGTGGAGTTGCTAGAACGTCCCCAAGTTCCCTCAGTATTCTAGGGTGTATCCCATCCGGTCCCATCGCTTTGTCTACTTTGAGTTGAGCTAGTTTCTCACAAACACAGTCTTCTGAAAATTGTTCAAGATGTCCCTCGCTTCTGTTCTTATTTGTGGGTGTTTTCTGAGGTCCTGCTCCTGGTTCTTCATCTGTGAACACAGAACAAAAATATTTGTTAAGCAATTCCGCTTTATCCTTATCAGCTTCTACATATTCCCCCCCTGTACCCTTGAGTCTGACAATACCACTTTTGCCCTTCCTCTTCTCACTAATATATCTGAAAAATGTCTTATCCCCCCATTTTATTGCATTGGCTATTTCCTCCTCCTTTTGAATCTTTGCCTTCTTGACTACTTTGCTAGCTTCTCTAAGTTTTTCCAAATACAGATGCCTGTCTTCTTCTCTCTGTGATCTCTTGTATTTCATGAAGGCCTCCCTCTTTTTCTTCACTTTTTCAGCTACTTCCTTCGAAAACCATAGCGGTCTCCTGTTCCTTTTGCCTTTGTTTACCATTTTAACAAAAAGGTTGGTTGCCTTTAAAATACCCCCTTTCAGTTTTGCCCACTGTTGTTCTACATCCCCCAGCTGTTCCCATCCCACTAACGACTCCCTGAGGCATTGGCCCATCTTCGCAAAGTTAGTCTTCCTAAAGTCTAAGATCTTCACCTTGGAATGGATTCTAACAGCCCTAGTCCTAATACTGAACCACACCATCTGGTGATCACTGGATGCAAAATGATCTCCCACTACAACATCAGAAACACTTTCACCATTGGTAAGCACCAAGTCCAGTATGGCCCCTTCACGTGTGGGGTCTGTTACTAATTGCCTGAATAGTTCTCCCTGTAGAGAATCCAGGATCTCCTTACTCCTAGATGATACTGCAGCAGGAATGTGCCAATCAACATCTGGCATATTGAAATCTCCTAGCAGTAGCACTTCCCCTTTCCTAGCAATGCTGCGTATGTCTTCAATTAACTCTCTGTCCACCTCTTCCTCTTGTGAGGGAGGTCTGTATATCACAACAATGCAAATAGATTTCTCTTTCCCTCTTTCTAGTTTAACCCACAATGCCTCCTCTCTCCCTTTTAAGCTCTGTAATTCCAAAGCTTTAATAGTAGTTTTTACATATAGTGCTACTCCTCCTCCCCTTCTTCCTACCCTGTCCTTTCTGAATAAAGTATAGCCAGGTATAGTTACATCCCAGTCATGGATTTCTGTGAACCATGTTTCTGTAACTGCCACTAAATCTAAGTCAGCCACTCCCACCAAAGCTTCAACTTCAGAGATCTTATTTCCCATGCTACGGGCATTAATACACACTGCTTTCCATATGTTACCCCTGTTACCCATTTCCATAAAGGTATTTGATGTATCACTTACCTGGGGGCTTTCACTTACCTGGGGGTTTTCTTCACCCATCCCCAACGAATCTAGTTTAAAGCCCTCTTCAGTAGATTAGCCAGTCTACTACCAAAGATGTGTTGACCTTTCTTGGACAGATGGATGCCATCTCTGCTCTGCAACCCTTGGAACAGCATCCCATGGTCTAGGAAACCAAAACGCTCTCGAAGACACCATCCACGCAGCCATGCATTAATCTCCAGGATGCGAGCCTCTCTGCCTTGGCCTTTACCCTCAACAGGGAGGATTGAAGAGAACACCACCTGTGCACCTACCTGCTTCACCCTCTGTCCCAGAGCCATGAAGTCACTTTTGATACGTTCCGAAGTATACCTGACAGTATCATTTGTTCCAACATGGATTAGCAACATTGGGTAATAGTCAGTGGGCTTGATGAGTCTCGGCAAACTCTCCGTAACATTTTGGATCTTGGCACCAGGCAGACAGCATACCTCTCTGGACATCAAGTCTGGTCGGCAGATGGACGCCTCAGTACCCCTCAGAAGAGAGTCTCCAACCACCACTACCCTTCGTTTCCTTCTGGTCACTGATTCTGCAACTATGGGGTACTATGGGGTCTTCCTTCCTTCCAACTCCTTAGGACTCCTGCTGCGTTCTGCTTCCCTGGTAACTCCTCTCCCTTCTGTTTCCCTGGTGACTCTATTTGAATGTGCCTGAAGAGTAGACTCGTGCTCCTCCCCCAGCTGGCTCTCATTAGCTTTACAGCTTGCTTCAGAGCTAGGGCGTGGCTTGCAGCTAGGAACTAGATGAGTTTTTTTCTGCTTAGCTGCAGTTTGAGATCTACAACCTTCCTGCCTGTTTCTCTCCCTACAGGTAAATGCGTGTCTTTCTCCTATTTCCATAGGCTCAGAAACGCTTTGGGCATCACAATATACATTTTTTGAAATGTTTAATTTTTTATTCTTTTTCAAAACAACCAAACACCAAATCACTCAGTAATACGTCCATTAGGTAACATTTTAATTGACAATAAGACTAACCCTGCCACCCCACCCACCCACTCTCACCCAGTTTAATCCATCCTCATGACAGGAGATACATCTGTAGTGTGATAAGGCAGAAGCCACTCAAAGCAGAAATTTAAAAAAAAAAGCTGTTTCTTACAAAACAAATAACTTGCAGAAGATGCAGTTCCCTTGCAAGGCAGCTAGAGGGAGCAGGCATGCACCTACAGAGGCTGAGCTAACATACCCGGGGACTGATTGTGCAGGAGCTAATCAGCTCCACCTGAAGAGTAGCTCGAGGAACTCAGAAGTAAAACGGCTTTATAAGCAGAGAGGCAGCTCAGAAAGGGAGAGCCCAGCCTGGAGGGAGGAAGGAACCTCAGAAGAGAGCCCGGCCTGGAGAGAGGAGGGAACCTCAGAGGAGAGCCCAGCCTGGAGGGAGAAAGGGAAACTATGATAAAATGAGGAAAACAGTTAAGAAAAAACTAAAAGGAGCAGTTGCAAAGGTTAAAGACGTACATCAGGCTTGGCTGTTGTTGAAAAATACTATCTTGGAAGCCCAGACCAGCTGTATTCCACGCTTTAAGAAAAGTGGAAGGAAGTCCAAAAAACTGCCAGCATGGTTTAAAGGTGAGGTCAGAGAGGCTGTTGTTGCCAAAAAAGCATCTTTCAGGAAATGGCAAAAAGAGCCAAACGACGAAACCTGGAAACAGCACAAGCACTGGCAAGTCAAATGCAAGGCATTGATAAGGCAGGCAAAGGGAGAATTTGAGAAGAAGCTTGCTGTGGAATCAAAAACGCGAAGTAAAGACCTTTTCAAGTACATTCGTAGCAAAAAACCTGTGAGAGAGTCAGTTGGTCCATTAGATGATAAAGGGGTTAAAGGAGCACTAAGAGGCGACAAAGCAATAGTGGAGAGATTGAATTAATTCTTTGCTTCAGTCTTTACTGAGGAAGATGTAGGGATGTTACCCATGACTGAAGTGGTATTTAAAGGTGTGGAAGAATTGAAGGAAATATCGATACATCGGGAAGATGTCTTACAACTATTAGATAAACTGAAGAGTAGCAAATCACCTGGGCCGGATGGTATACATCCAAGGGTGTTGAAAGAACTAAATACGAGATTGCAGACCTGCTATTAGTAATCTGTGAACTATCATTAAAATCATCTCTAATACCTGAAGATTGGAGGATCGCCAATGTAACACCAATTTTAAAAAGGGTTCCAGGGGTGATCCGGGAAACTACAGACCAGTGAGCCTGACATCAGTACCGGGAAAATGGTAGAAACCATCATAAGGAATAAAATTACTCAGCTTGTAGATAGTCATGACCTAATGGGAGACAGCCAACATGGCTTTAGACAAGGAAGATCTTGTCTTACTAATCTGTTATGTTTTTTTGAAGGAGTGAATAATCAGGTGGACAAAGGTGAGTCGGTTGATATTGTGTATCTGGACTTTCAGAAAGCCTTTGACAAGGTCCCTCATCAGAGACTTTTGGCAAAACTAAAGAGTCATGGGATAGGAGGCAGTGTACTATTGTGGATCAGGAACTGGTTAAAAGATAGAAAGCAGAGGGTAGGGCTAAATGGCCAATTTTCCCAATGGAGAAAGGTGAATAGTGGTGTACCCCAGGGATCTGTGCTGGGTCCGCTGCTTTTTGACATATTCATAAATGACCTGGAAAGTGGAATAATGAGTGAGGTTATCAAATTTGCAGATGACACAAAACTATTTAAAGTTGTTAAAACCCAAGAGGATTGTGGAAAATTGCAAGAGGATCTTGATAAATTGGAAGACTGGGCATCAAAATGGCAGATGAAATTTAATGTGGACAAGTGCAAGGTTATGCACCTTGTGATGCGGTAGCATTGCCAGAAGCCATGGAAACAGATAGTGACCCGGTGGAAGGTTCGGGTACTGCAGGTAAATGCAGGAGTTTCCCTTCTCAGTACAAGATGCACATGGCTAATCAGCTAACACAGCTCACCTCGGGGGAGGGGAGAAGCAGAGTTGCTGATTGGGCACGCCCTAGCAGGATGCGGGTTCCCCAGAGCAGAGGCACCTTGTTAAACAGAGAGAAGGAAGACAGAAGACAGAAAGAGAAAGAGAAAGGGAAAGGGGCAGCGAAGGAAGAGAAGACAGCAGCGAAAGCAGAGCAAGCAGTACACTGGACAAAGCCAGCAGAAGCGTGCTTTAGAGGCGGAGCAAAGCAAGGACAAAGGAAGCAACCTGGAAGGCAGGAACTAGCCTTGGATGCCAGAACCTTTGACCTTGAAGGAGAAACGCTCCCCAGCTGCAATACTAGGAGAACGCTTTCAAAGCCAAGAAGCAGGTACCAGGGAGACTCAGTGCCTGGAAGAGCCTTCTGGGAGCAAGAGAGGGGCGAGGCACTGAGAGACCCAGGCATAAAGCCTATGCTTTTGGAGCAGAGAGCTGATCCGTGGAAAGAAAGGCAGATTGCTAAGGAACTTTCAGACATTCCTCAATATAAGGTACAGAGTGTCTTTAATTCTGATAACAGCTTTTATGAGAAGCCAAACTGTGTGAATGTTAATTTTAAAACCCAGGGCAAGCCCAGGTTTTATGAAGACAGTTGGCTGCAACCTGAAACTCATTTATCTAAACCCAGCTTTTCTCACCAAACTGCTGACAGAGTTAGCAAGCAGGCTAGCTACAAGGACACAGCTGATTTATATGGTAGAGATATATGCCGGGAGGATTTAGGAGGCCCTAAGTTTGATGTGCTGTTTAGAAACACTCCACATGCAAATGAACTGAATAACCCAACACTGGATTACAGAGACAAGTGGGGGAGGGGTAACTCCAGTGCAGTGAATGAGCGTGGTAACAGAGACGACATTGTTTGTTTGCCTGAAGCAAAACCCACAAACAATTACTCACCTCAGGAAGGAGCTAATTCTCAGCCCAGCCCATATAGAAAGCAGGCTGAAGCCCTCCTAAAAGAGTTCAAAGAATTCTTAAACAAACGAACCATTCCTGAGCAGAAAGTAGTGCAGTCAGTGCAGAGCCCAGAAGCAGATGTGCCATTGGTTCTTCCCTTGCCAATGATTGAGTTAAATCAACCAATGGACTGCTCAACCTGTCTGATTGACAAGGAATAGAAAAGCAAAGCTTGAATGGTCCTTTTTCTGTGATAACCTGAAATGTTTGCTATTTATGTGCCCGGCTGAAGAGCTTACCTGAAGTTAAGAATAAGCTGAAGCATTGTTTGGTTATAGCACATGGACATTATTGTTTTCCTTGTTTTTGATTGCCAAGTAGAGTTCACATGAGGGAATGTGAACTCCAACATTAATGAACACTTTTGAGCACAGCCTTTAAAGAGCCTTATTTTCATTGTTCCTGTGTTTTTGGCTGAAATACATTATCCTTTATGCTTGTCCTATCCTTTTGAAGCGGGAGAAATAAATCCTTATAAAAAGAAATATTCTTTTGCCTGCCTTATCATTCGACCTACACAACTACAACCTTAATCCCAAGGCCCACCCCTCCTCAAACCCTCAAGGTTAGGGAGCGGGTGGTGGCAAAAGTGGCGTAGTATTAAGGATTCGGCACAGGCGCAAAGGGAGCCACAGCAGGACCTGCAGAAGAACTTCTTCCACTGGACCCCGGCTGAAGAGCTGACGAGCCCAGCTGAGGAGGAAGGACTGCAAAAAGGCTACAGGAGCCATTCCTGACGTGCTTGGAATACACCTCAGCCAGGTAAAGGGTATCCACCCCGGGTTGCGAGGATACCAAGGGCGAGGGTGTCCCCTAGTGGTAACTGGGGAAAAAAGAAGGAAAAAACAATTTTTTTTTAGGAAACACAGGAAGTTAGAGTGTTGGGATACCGCACTTGGGTCTGTGTTTTTGTTTCTATTACAGGAGTCCCAAAATGGCGATGGATCCCAAGGAGATATTTACCTGGATGGCGAAGCAGCTAGAACGCCAGGCTAACCTCGCGTTGGAAGCACAGCAGAGGGCGACTGCAAGTTTAAAGGAGCAGCAGCAACCTCTACTGACTCTATTGGAGGAGTGCTTGCAGGAGAGGAAGCGAGCCACTGTACCAGCACCTGATACAGGTTCCCTCTTGACTAACACTGTGCAGCCTGTTAATGTACCAACAGGAACTCTCTTTAATTTTGGACGACTTACCAGTCAGGACGATATAGATGATTACCTAGAAAGTTTTGAAAGGGTAGCTCAGCTTAGCTTGTGGCCAAAGGAACACTGGGCCTTAAGGCTAGCCGCGTCACTCACCGGGGAAGCAATGGCAGCTTACCGCGCCATGCCCGCTGAGTTGGCTGGGAGTTATGACGACTTAAAAAAGGCAATAAGGGAGAGACTGGGTCTCACTCCGCTGGTCTACCACTCTCGCTTGAGGAGCGTGAGACTCAGGCAGAGCGAAACTCCTAAGTCCTTATGCCACAGAATTCGGGGTTTACTGAACAAATGGCTAACTCCCGAAGGGAGGTCTGTTGATTCCATTCTGGACGAGTTAGTGTTGGAGCAGTATATGGACGCTCTACCATCAGAAATCCGCACCTTCCTGATCCTGCAAAATTGCAAAACTCCCCAGGAAGCGGTTGCTCTCTCTGAGAGGTATATAGAGGCAGAGTTAACTGCCCAGAGAGGTAGCACCCCTTCCCAGAGACTGTGTCCAGAGAGAGGTGCCTGGTTGAGGAAGTACCGGTCACACGGACGTTACAAAGCCAAGGTACAGTGACTCTTTTTGTCTAAAGAGAAACCCAGCTCATAGAGCGTCTGTGAGAGCAGATAAGCAGTCTGACAGAAAGGAAAGCAGGCAGGAGTTTTACAAGCCATTGCTTAGAGGGGAGAGGCCAAGCCCTGCTGTTTACATGAAAGCCCTAGAACAGCCCAGCTGGAGGCTAGAGAGAAGGAATATTGATTTTCAAACCACTGCAGCCAGGGAAAGGTCAATTGCTGAGGGAAGCACAAATGACCCAGAGCCCATGCAGGTGGAATATGGAGATTCAGTTATATCATCCCAGGAAGATTTAATGGATTGCTCTGTGTGTATGGCAGGAAGCCTTGAGTCACTCCCTGAGCTGTAATTGTATATGGACAAGCTATAATGTTGTTTTGTTTGCGCTGAGCGAAAGAGAAAAGCTCACTAAGTTATTTTTGCTCCAAAGTTGGAAAGCCTGTGTTGTTTTTACAAAGAAGCTGTGAAAGAATGTAACAGTTTATTTGTTCACCTTATGCTTTGGTAGAAGAACCTGACAAGAAGGAAATACTTTCATTTCTCTGTTACCTAGCGAACCTCAGTGCATAAAAGGGAAATAAAAGCCTTATTTACCCTCCATTTTGGCTCACACAACTTATTCTCATAAGGAGGAGGACTACAATACCCAGGATGCATCTGGCTTAAAGAGTCTTTTACCTCCATCAATAATAAAATGCTCAACCTGCCCTTGCAGCCACAGGCCACCAGGGGGGGTTGATGACAGTAGTCAGAAAAAGAGGGAACCCTGTAACAGTAAGTATAAAACAGCCATCAATAGATAACATTTTTAATCTTCTAGCCACTTGCTCCAATGGACATTCACTTTTGCCCAATCCACATAGAGCCCATATATCCGCTCCTACTGTCCCATTTTCATATGCAACATTGCATATGCATCAGTTTAACCATCAATGACACATGTCTTATTCTACTCAGAAATTTCCAAAATATTGGTGATCCTGTCTCCAGCTCTCCACAATTGTGAGATGTGCATCAACCACCACATAACGTAAAAAGTGTGAAACTTGAAAGGATCCTTGAACACACTTGGTCAAACTCACATTCAACACAAAGGCACCCAAAAGTTTAACCTGGGCTATACCAAATACCTCCCCATGAATTTCACAATCTCATCCCAAAAGCTCTGTATCTTTGGGCAGGATCACCAGATATGCTCAAAGGTACCCATCTGCCTACATATCACCAACATAATTGAGTTCCCTTTTGAAAAATGTTATAGTCTTTCAGGTGTAAAATACTATCAGTATAGCATTTTGTAAGAGTTCTCAGTCATATTGTCTGCTATAAGCCCCTTAACTAAACCTTCAAGGAAGCTTTTTTGAAACTTATTATCCATAATCATCCCCAAATCATGTTCCCAACATTCGAGAAACTAAGATTTCTCCACTACCTGGGGAAAAAGCGCTTTGTAGTTTCAAGATATCAAGTTGACTTTCATCTTTCTTTAAATCCTTCATAGCCATGGATTTTAGAAAATTGTATTTATTTATTTATTTGTTACAGTTTTCTATACCACCCCTTCCAGAGATCAGGGGCAGTTTACAAATAACTTAACACGTTACATAAAACAGTTTTTGGAACTTTTACATTATAACATTTGAACTTTTACGTTAAAACCTTTTACATTATAATTTTGAACAATTTGGAGTCTTAAACATGTTCAAACTATGTACAGTCAGGTTGTAGGCAAGGGATGCCTAGTTCGTAGTAGGGTGGCTTCAGCTCTGGGAGAGGTTAGGTAGTAGTCTGTCCACACTATGTGTGAGGCTAGTTGCCTGTGAGTTTGAGTGGTGTTGAGCTGTGTTATGTGTGGGACTAGTTGTCTGTGGGTTTGAGTGGTATTGAGTTGTGTTTTGTGTACCATAATGTGCAGTGAAGAGGTGTGTCTTGAGAGATTTTTTAAACAGCTGGAGGTCTTTAATTGAACGGATTGATAGTGGTAGGGAGTTCCAGAGGGATGGTGCTGTGTATGTGAATGTCCTTGCAAATGACAAATTTGTGCATATTGGAAGATCCTACATTTATCTAACTCATTCTTCTTGCAATTCATCATATCTCAGAATTCAGCCCTTCTCAACAAATTGGCTAAATGTCCTTAAACTTATCTTATTCCATTTACTGAAGGTCTTGTCCATCAATCCAGGATTAAATTCTATAGTTCTTCAAAGAGGGATGACATAACAAATAATTTATCAGCCACTATTTGCTTCCTAACTTCCCTCTAAGTTGCAATCATCAATTTAGCAAATCGGTTTAGAATGCAGACTCTCCTAGTGATAACATACACAAGCCAAGGCAAAGCCCAAAGGGGGAGAGGCTCTAAAAGGGTTTGCTCTATCTGCACCCATTTCTTGCTTTGAGGTGCATTCCACTGCAGTATTGCTTGAAGTTGTGCCTTCCGGTAATATCAGTACATATCAGGTACTCCCATATCCCCTTCAGAGAGAGACTGCACTAAAATATTCTTTCTAACTTGGGGGAGGGGAAGACTTCTTATTCCATTTATGTATGTGTTCAGCCCCCAAGCAAACAGAAAGTGGAATCAAAGCACAATAGCACTGTAGCACCACGCTACTCTGATAAGAAATCTCCCTCTAAATCTCGGTACTACCCTAGAAATAGACCCCCACGCTACTCTGATAAGGAATCCACATGTAACTTATCCAATCTTATCCATATCCCTCTCCTTCCCCCCTCCGCTCTCCCGTTTACTTGCGCCTTATGGAACGCATGCTCAGTCATTAAAAAAACTACTTTTATTCACGATCTCTTCATCTCTAATGCCCTACACCTTCTTGCCCTGACCGAGACCTGGATCCCCCCAGATGACACTGCATCCATTGCCTCTCTCTGCTATGGGGGCTACCAATTCTCCCATATACCTCGATCTACTGGTCTCGGTGGTGGCGTTGGCCTCCTACTCTCCCCCTCTTGCCAATTCCAACCCCTTCTGCCACCCCAATCACACTCCCCCCTCTCCTTTGAAGTCCACTCCATTCGCCTCCTCACACCACTTCCCCTCCATGTAGCTGTTATTTATCGCCCACCCGACAACTCCAAATCAACCTTCCTCACTGACTTCGTGGATCCCTCCTCACCCACTCTTATTCTTGGCGATTTCAACATTCACATCGACAACCCCTCCGACCCCTATGCCTCAAAGTTCCTCGCTCTTACCTCCTCGTTCAGCCTCCAACTCTGCTCCATTGCCCCCACACACCTACACGGCCACTGCCTTGACCTAATACTCTTCTCCAATTCCTCTCCCTCAAACCTCCGCAAATCAATCCTTCCCTCATCTGACCATTACCTACTAACATTTACTCTTCAGCTCCCGCCATCCCAACCTCGTCCTGTCTCCTCCGACCTACTTAGAAACCTTCATAATATTAATCCCCTGACTCTCTCCTCCACCAATTCTCCATCTCTTTCCTCCATGTTATACTCTGAGTCCGTCGACGAAGCATTATCCTCATACAATGCTACACTATCCTCAGCCCTTGACACTCTTGCCCCTCCCACCTCATGTCCTGTAAAACGATCTACTCCCCAACCCTGGCTTTCACCCACAATCCGTTACCTACGCATCTGTGCCCGTTTTGCTGAACAAGTCTGGTCCAAATCCCACTCCCTGGAAGAACTTCTACACTTCAAATTCATGCTTGGCTCCTTCCAGTCAGCCGTAGCACTTGCCAAAACAAGATTACTACATCCATCTGACTAATTCCCTTGCCTCTGACCCTCACCATCTCTTTAACACCCTCAATTCTCTCCTCAAGGTCCCCCCGCCCCTGATCCCGCCCTCCCTCTCTGCTCAAACCCTAGCCGACTACTTCCATAACAAAATCCTCAAAATTACCCTCCAATTCCCTACCCTCTCATCTACCTCCCCTCCCCCCATTTCTCCTCCCCCATCCATACTCCCCCTGCTACCCTCTCCTCCTTTCCCCCAATCTCTGAAGAGGAAACCACACTTCTTTCTTCCTCCAAACCCACCACCTGTTCATCAGACCCTATCCCTACCCATCTCCTATGCTCCATCTCCCTCACCATTGTCCCCTCCATCCCTCAGATCCTCAACCTTTCACTCTCCATTGCAACTATCCCCGCTGACTTCAAACATGCTGTTGTCACACCCCTCCTCAAGAAACCCTCACTTGACCCCACATGCCCTTCTAACTATTGACCCATCTCCCTCCTTCCCTTCATATCCAAACTATTAGAACGAGCAGTCCACCATCGCTGCCTCAACTTCCTCACCTCCCAGGCCCTCCTGGACCCACTACAATCAGGCTTCCGTCCCCTACACTCCATTGAAACGGCACTCACAAAAGTTACCAATGACCTGTTCCTGGCTAAATCTAAGGGCCTTTATTTTATCCTCAACCTTCTTGACCTTTCTGCTGCCTTTGACACCGTTGACCAGGACCTTCTCCTCACCACCCTCTCCTCGCTTGGCTTCAAGGACTCTGTACTATCCTGGTTCTCCTCCTACCTCTCCCATCGCTCATTCAGTGTATGCTCTGGTGGCTTCTTCTCCTCCCCTATCCCGGTCCATGTAGGTATACCCCAGGGATCTGTCTTGGGCCCCCTCCTCTTCTCTCTCTATACCCAAGGCCTTGGCGTGCTTATCTCTTCCCATGGCTTTCAGTACCATCTCTATGCCGATGACTCCCAAATCTACCTCGCTACACCTAATATTTCTCCGGCAACCCAGTCCAAGATCTCTGCTTGTCTTTCGGACATCGCTGCCTGGATGTCTCATCGCCGACTGAAACTGAACATGGCCAAGACTGAACTCCTTGTCTTTCCACTCAACTCCTCCCCCCACTTCCCCCTCTCTCAGTCCATGTGGAGGGATCTACTATCCTTCCTGTTCCCTCGGCCCGCAATCTAGGGGTCATCTTTGACACCTCTCTCTCCTTCTCCGCTCATATCCAGCTTGTAGCTAAGACCTGCCGCTTTTTCCTCTACAACATCAGCAAGATCCGCCCCTTCCTCTCTGAACATACCACCAAAACGCTTATCCACTCCTTAATCTCCTCTCGCCTCAATTACTGCGACCTACTCCTCGCTGGTCTCTCCGTGAGCCACCTCCTTCCCCTCCAATCTATACAAAATCACGCTGCTCGACTAATCTTCTGCCAGCCTTGCCATGCCCACATTACTCCTCTCCTCAAGTCACTTCACTGGCTCCCTGTCCAATTCCGCATCCAATTCAAGCTTCTCTTACTGACCTATAAATGCATTCACTCTATGGCACCACAATACCTCATATCTCTTGTCTCTCTCTACGTCCCCTCTCGAAACTTGTGCTCCACTAGCAAATCACTTCTTTCAATGCCTTTCACCCACACCGCGAACTCCCGACTGCGCTCCTTTCACCTTGCTGTGCCACACGCCTGGAACAGCCTTTCTGCATCTGTGCGCCAGGCGCCCTCCCTGGCCCTCTTCAAATCCAGGTTGAAGACCCACCTTTTCACCGTTGCATTCAGATCCTGACTTCCATCCTCATCCTACCCTAACCCCCATTAACGTCTATGACCAAACTATAAACCAAGCTGTACCACACCGTACCTTCCGCAGAACTGACTAATGCTCTGTACTGTTCTAACTAGATTGTAAGCTCCGATGAGCATGACTCTGACGGGCAGGGACTGTCTCTTGTATGTTAGCCACCTCTTGTAGGCTAGCCGTGCAGCGCTGCGTATGTGGCGCTTTATAAGTGCTGAATAGTAGTAGTAAATAGTAGCACCAGAACTGAAGGTAACGCTGGCATTTCGGTGCCATTTTAAAAGCATTGCTGCCACTGCACGTTTGTCGCCAACCTCCCCCTGGTGGCCGGTGGCTGAACGGGGAGGCTGGGCATATAGTTAATTTTAGGAGAGGAGGGTTCTTTAAGGCCAGGTGCAGCCTGGTCTATGTAGTCCTGCTCCTGGTGCAAATAAGTCATGTAAGCCAAAGTGGAGGGAGAATAAGGCTTTTATTTCCCTTTTCACAAAAAGATTCGTTGGGCTGCAAAAATTAAAGAAAGTCCTTCTTTTCAGGCATAAACCAAACTCAAGGTACAAAGTAAACTGTTATAATCTTCACAGTTGTGGAAAGGAATTTAACCAAGGATTCTTTCAACATTGGAGTAAATTACATGTCTGAACATTCTTCTTTCATTCAGCACAAATATGAAAACTTCTTAAGGTAATATCTGTAAGGCTCACAGTTCCGGCAGTGTTTCCAAACTACCCACAACACACATGGAACAATCCATCAATTCCTCCTGAGATGAGGGAATAGGGTCTATAAGCTCCACTTGCATCGGTTCTAAATCACTATTATCTTCTTCTGAGCTGGGGCTTTCTTGGGCTGTTATCACTGGCCATTCCCTATTTCTGTTCCCTTATTTTCCATACAAGTGTTCTAAGATTCTTAAATGAGCATGGCCTGTTTTATAGCCTCTATATCTTGGCTGGTGAAACTCTGGCCTTCTTTCTCTTCCTTTAAACTGGGCATCTGTTTTATAAGGGCTTCTAGCAGCTGAGCCTTTCTTCATGAATAAAGAATCATCATACCTTGGTTTCCTGTAATAGGCATAGCTGGAAGTGTCCTCCTCAGGTATTTCCCTTAGGACCCAGTCTCTCTGGCAATGTTTCTCTTGAAAGCTTCTGGTACCTTTCAATCTGGTCTCCGGGCTTTCTGGCAAGTGTAGGCCTCTCTCCAAGCCTGGCTTCCTGCTTCTTATCCCTTTACCTCTGGAGTTTCTGGCTACCACGATTTCCACAGGACTGACTCTTCTCCGTCTGTCTTTCTCCCTGGGACCTTCTGGTTCTCTTCCAGTTCCTGCAGCCGTGCCACTAGTCCTGGTTCCACTGCTCTGTTTCTCAGCAGTGCTCTGATCTCTGGTGCTGCTCTGCCTTCTGGTGCTGCTCTGCCTTCTGGTGCTGCCCTGCTTTCTGTCTCCAGCCTCTTGCTTATAAAGGTCTTCTGCCTTTGAGCTTCCCGGGCTAGTTCTCAGGTGCTGCTGATTAGCTAGGTGTGTCCACTCAGCCTCTGTAAGTGCACGCCTGCTCCCTCTAGCTGTTTTGCTAGACAATTGCATTCTCTGCACTTCATTCGTTTTGGGACAGACAGCTTCTTTTCCTATATCCTCACTTTTATTAGCTCCTGCTCTATGACACGTTCTAGTGACGGACAGCAACAGCAGCAATTTGAATGGGGGATGGAGCAGAATGTTTATGTTTGTTTATGTTTATTAAAACTTTATATACTGCCCATAAATGATTAGCATCTGGGCGGTTCACATACATAAAAAGTAATTAAAAGAGAGGGAGAGCTGCGAAAGAGAAAAAGGAACGCCATAAAATCTTTAAGAGGAAAGGAATAGAGATAGAGTCAGAGAGTAGAGAGGGGGCAAAAGATGGCTGACACAGGGGAAGGTGGGGAAAACAAGTTGACAACCAGGGGGGCGGAAGTGGGGGGAAAAAAAGGGATGGGAAACTAGTATACTAATACTAGGGATGAGAGGGGGGAGAGGCGGGGAAGGGGAGATTAAACGTGGAGCAGAAAAGATAGGTTTTCAGTTTAGCTTTAAAAGACAAATAGGAAGTTTCTAAGCGAAGGGAATGGGGAAGTGAGTTCCAGAGCCTGGGACCAAGGAAGAAGAAAGCTGAAGACCGAGTGGATTCTAAGTGGGCTTGGGAAGGGGGAGGGGGGGGAGGAACATACAGTTAGCGTGGATAGAACAAAGAGATCGGTGCGGGGTATGGAGATGAACCTGGTTGGCGAGATACAGGGGAATACCGGAATGGATCACCCTGTGAACAAAAATAAGAATTTTAAACTGAACACGAGAGACAATGGGAAGCCAGTGAAAGTGAATTAGCAAGGGGGTGACATGATCGAAGTGTGAGGCATGGGAGAGAACACGCACAGCAGTATTTTGAACACGTTGAAGACAAAGAGTTTGGGATTGGGGAACACCGGCAAGACAGACATTACAGTAGTCTAGACGAGACATAACAAGGGAGATAATGAGGGTGGTCATAGCGGAGGGGGTGAGAAAAGGACATACGGTGCGAAGTTGTTTCAGGGTGAAAAAGGAGCGTTGGACAACTGAGGAGATGTGTTCTTTGAAAGAAAGAGAAGAATCAAGAATAACACCTAAGTACCGTAGTGAAGAAACAATAGGGATGGGTGAGGAGGAAAGCAATGGGATGAGGGGAGGGGAGGGATTACCGAAGGTGAACCAGATAGCGGAAGTTTTCGAGAGATTAATGTGAAGGAAGTTGGTAGAGAGCCAAGAGGCAACAGAGGAAAGACAAGAATTGAAAGAGGTGATATCTGGTGCAGCAGAGTCAGTGTGATAGAAAATAGGCACAAGGGATGAGGTTCACCTAGGGCACCTCATACCCTTGTACCAGCCTTGACCCCTGATATATGCTTTGTGCTGGTGACAGAAACCCTCCAACCTAAGGAAGGGATGTTCCTTTCAAACACCTCAACACAAACTTGTGCTCAGCACAGATATGTCCACAACCTGCTGGAACCCACATCTCCTTTACCTCCATACCCAGGAACTGTGGGACAAAACAGAAAAATTATTTCCTCTTCAAACATTCAGGGAGTGGATTGCAAACTCCATGATTCTTATCTGCACTGATAATCAGGTTGCCATGTTCTATATCTGAGGACCTCACTAAAATAGAGGCTCCAGCCCTTGTGTATATATTAAAATTTACTGATAAAGACATACCCCCTTGTAGGAGATCCAAGATGGCGGCAGACAGTGTGTGTTGTTCTCGCACGCTTTCCTAAATGAACAAAAAGATGAAAGGAAAGCAGGGTAAGCTGCCCCAGGTTGCCAAGCTGACCTCTATTCTGGTTGCCTCTGGTCTTTTGGATGCTTTTGTGCTTTGCTGGGAGCAGCAGACAGCTACAGGAGTGGAATGCTTGGCTGAGAGGTGTCTGCAGCTGAGCGGCTCAGTGGCTCTTTCAAGTGACTTCACGCCTCCTGACACGTTGAGACCTTATTTATTTATTTTATTTAATGGTATTTATATTCCGCCTTATCATTAATCAAAGCGGTTTACACAGCAAACAATCAAGGGGGCAAGTGTTTTCATGCAGTGTAGAGTGGGGCGTGTGTGTGTTGGCGGGGAGGTGATTAGGGTTGGATTAAATACATAGTGTGCTATAATACATCATGAGCTATTATACAGTCTTATGTACAGTCTCGGGGTGGTGAGGGGGGGGGGCAGATGATCTGAATTGGATGTTGGTTCGGGGGTATGTCCGTAGTATTCGAGGAAAAGGGTTGTCTTCAGTTGTTTTCGGAAGTCCTTTATTTCTGTGGTTAGTCTCAGATCATCTGGGAGGGAGTTCCAGATGGATAGGGCAGCCAGGGAGATTGCTTGTTGTGCGGTGTCTTTGCGGGTCTTGATGAAATCATTTGGGGTGTTAACCCGGTTGGAGGTGCCTCTTCTTCTTGGCCTTGCGCTTGTGTCGGGTTGTATGAGTGTGTGTAGGATTATGGCAGAAGAGTGTTGTCTGATCTTGAATATGTTTATGATAATCTTGTATTTGATGCGGAAGCAGTAGTGCCATGAGCAGAGTTCTGGAGGTATTAGTGCATCAGGCTCCCTCAAGTTGGACCATCAATTATGAAAATGGTCTCAGACTAATTCAGCATAAACCTCAGTGAATGGAGAAGAAATGATTTTAAACGCATGCAGCATCGATGGAAATTATATATTTTTGATCTGTATATACCCCTGAAGAAGCTTAATTAGCGAAACGCAAAGGGCGCCGAGGAGAGGCATTGGGGCAGAAAAAGAGACAGATAAATTATACTTTCTGTTTATAATTGAAGCAATTTGGTACAATTTGAAAAGCTGCTGTTTGGATATGGAGAATGGTCCTTGATGCGAAAAGGCATTTTTATACAGACAATAGTCTGAGGTTTATGCCAGTAGTATAATGGGTACACTACTCGTCAGACTGATTGACAGGTGAGATAAGGATGACAGGAGCCAATCAGCGCTCATTTCCGGTGTATGTCCCGCCTCAGGCCATGCCCCCTCCCATAGAAGTGAATGGTGAATTAGCCCCAACCATACACACCCCCAGGCGTGGCCACACCCCCACTTTGGCACACCCCCACCCCACCCCCAAGGATGACATCAGCCAATCAGCGCCCACTTCTGGGTTTGTGCCACACCCACACCCCACCCCACAATGTTGGCATTAGCCAATCAGCGCCCACTTCCGGGTTTGTGCCACACCCACACCCTCCCAACCTCAACCACGCCCCAGGCTACATCATTGGAAATTACATCACTGGAAACAGTGTGTCATCGGAAATGGACACTGTCCATTTCCGATGACATCAGCGGAAGCAGAGTGACTGACTCCGGAAATGTGTTTTGCTTCTGGTTAATGCTGACATCTGCAAAAGCAGGAACCCTGGAAAACAAAACAAAAAATGCTTTCTCTCCCCCCTGCCCCAGTTCTTTTTTCTCACAAAGCAGTGCAATGCTTTTATGTGTATTGCAGGCTATTTAGAACTGATTGTTAAAAATAACCCTTTGGTAGCAGCAGCAGGAACACAATGCATTTGGTATACAGGCTTTTCACAGAGACACAGCCCTTGGTATAGAAGCTTTTCTTTCCAAAATGTTAAACCGCAATTAACACATCTTTGTTAGAGAAACCAGTGCTGTCCATGTGATAGAATTTTGCTTTTAAGACCTCACTGTTAGAGAGAAGTATTCTGGCAGTCCTGTAGTTCAGACTGAAATACAGAGAGAGAGACCTGAGTTCAAATCCCACAACAGCTATTTTTAGTGGCTTTGAAAAAAAAAAACCAATACAGAGAAACAAGTCTGACCATGCTTCTAGGATATGGTAACATGTGATTGGCCGAAACAAAAGACTTGTTCTGAGCATGCTCCAGTGTTCTGAGCATGCTCCTGGTGTAAGGCTGTGTGTCCTGTGTGGGGAAAATTCTAACACAGAGATTCAAAAAGAAAAAATGGCTCTTTTTGGAACCACAAGCAGAATTTCCAACAGGGTGAATAACATTAATTATTTTCTTAAGGATCGTGATGCCGCAGCAGAGGGTTATCCATTGATAGAAAATCCATTTGAACAACAGGAGAGTCCGGCAGAGTCTGAACATGAATTATCAGGGTTTGAATATTTACCAGATTCCCAAAAGTTGTTTGACTCTCAAGATCTTTGTGATTTAGGCACCGAAATTGACTTACCGGATGACAATGCAACGGATCCAGAGGACATAGAATTATATTATGCTGCGGCAGATGCAGAAACAGCCTGTTTACTCTAAGAACTAGGATCAGCAGAGGTAAGAGAAGTCTTTTTTTTTTGTAGAAAAGTGTTATAGAAGAGGCAGTTCATTTCACACTGACCCTGTTTTGTTTTTGTAGGGAAGTAACAAATCTCCGCTCCTACAAGAGCTAGAGGACATACAGGCAATCAATCTATGCTGCTTGTGCTTTCTCTTTACATATCAAAGGGAGGCATTTGATGTCATAGTCAACTCAAAACCTGAAGAAATAAACTAATTTAAATCTGTTATACAAGCAACGGTATGCTGTATTATCAAGAAATGCTGGCAGGACATTATGCATAGAGACTGTGCAGCTTGTCTAATACATGCTCCAGGGCAAAGACATCATGATTGCCTGAGGTGGGGGCACAAGGAAATACAACAGAAAATCCATAAAACTTGTAACAGGTTGTGTCTAGGACCTATTGTAAATGTTGCCATGATTGTTGGTCATAAAATGAAAGCAATTGACCTAGTTTATGAAAATTTGAATTTTTTGTTTGAACTCATCAGAGATTTTAATACCAGTAGAAATCCAGGACAACTACTCAATATTTTGCTTAGATCTGTGGCAGACTGTGATATGGAGCTAGTGGAAGGTTTAATCTGTGACAGAGATTATAGATCGTTCTTTAAAAAAACACCAAGTTCTGTAAAAATTGACTTTTTATGAAAATGTATGTATTTCCAGAAACTTGTAATGCTCAAATCAATCAGTTCACAAGATGAAAACATTTTATTTGAAATAAAACATTTTGAACCTACAGCTTTGTGTGGTGTGTATTAGGAATTCCTAGTTAATAAAACCTACAATGGGTTGTCTGGAAAAACTGGTACCATGTGAATTATTGGGCCGTGGCCAACACAATAGGCCATATGATGGGAATGTGGAGAATGTCTGGGAATGGGGGAATGTGTATTAGCCACATAGGTCCACATACACAATATATAGCATCTATTACAATGTACTGTCTGCGAAAAAAGAAAAAAAATGGTGTGGTGTGAATTAGCTTTGGGGTGGGGTGACATATAAAACAATAGGCCAGAGATCCAGAGAGGGCTGTAAATCCCATCAAAGAATTTCATTTAAAAAGGCACAGTACATTTCAGCTGCCAGAAAAGATCACATAGTCTCTATAGCTTGTAACATCGGCACCTCTTCAGACATCAACATGGTGAGTAGATATGAGTCTTACTTTTTAAAAATATTGGCTATGTAATGTTTCTGTCTCTGAATTTATGATTGTCTTTAAAAATAGGAGCAGAAACTGCGTTTTACAAATAGGCTTTCTCTTACAAAACGAAGACAGCAAGGAAAGTTAAAAGGTATGTTGTGTGTTTTTTAATTTGCCAGCAGCCATGCTCTTTATAATGTGACCTATGTTTTTTTTTTTAAATATTAAAGACCAGGAAGCTGCTACAAAGCAGATCACGCAGTCTATAGATGGTAAGGAGGCCATATCAGAACCATGTGCTTCAGACACCAACATTGTGAGTAGATATGAATCTTACTTTTTAAAAATACTGGTTATGTAATGTTTCTGTCTCTGAATTTATGATTATCTTTAAAAACAGGGGCAGAAACCGGGTTTTACAAATAGGCTGTCTCTTACAAAACGAAGACAGCAAAGAAAGTTAAAAGGTATGTCATGTGTTTTTTAATTTTCCAGCAGCTATGCTCTTCATAATGACTATCTACATGCTGAGTAATTTTATTCTTTATGATGGTTTCTGCCATTTTTCCTGGTACTGACGTCAAGCTCACCGGTCTGTAGTTTCCCATCTCCAATTGCTGTTTTCAAACAATTGTCTGAAGACATGAGGGATTGGTTGAAAGATTTAGTTACTACCTCCTAATAGAAGGAGTTGTCCCTTCTTATCTAAAAGAAGTGGTGGTCTCCCCTATAGTAAAGAAAGAAAGTGCTGATAAAAAGAGTGTTGAACATTTCTGTTCAATTTCTGATTTGCCTATGTTATTTAAATAAGTTTGTTTCCAACTTAGTGGATTTATTGCTGATTATAATTTGTAAGACATAGGTCAAAGTGGATTTTGCATAGGTAGTGGTACTTAAAAGTTACTGGCAGCAATGTTAGATCAGGTGTATTATTATTTAGATAAAGGCATGTCTGTTTTGCTAATATCGCTGGACAGGTCACCTGCTTTTCTTCTAGTAGAAGCAGATATCTTAATTGAGCATTGCTTGCAAATGGGTATTAAAGGGACAGTTCTGAAATAAATAGATAGTTTATGTCTAATAGGAGTTTTAAAGTTAGGCATGGTAGATTTTCTTCAAAAAAGCATTACTGGTCATGAGGTATACCACAGAGGTCCATTTTATCTCCATTATTACTTAATATCTTCTTGCAACCATTAGGAAAAATTGTTCAGAATTTAGGCATGGAAATTTATATCTATGCCAGTGATATACAACTGATTGCCCCATTGACAGTATAGTTGATAGAAGCAGGGAATAAATGTCTACAGGAGATTAAATACTGGCTGGACTCAAGTGGAGATTGGTACTGAATGTGTCTAAAACTATAGAGTGTGTGTACTAAACTAGGCTAACAGTTAACCCATGCTATTTGCAACTAAGTAAGATGTTGTTCAATGGGACCTAGTTACAAATAGCCTGGGTTAACAGTTAACCCGACTTAGTAAGCATACCCCTATGTATTTGGGACTGGGTAACATTGAGAGAAATACTTTAGTATTAACTCCAATGACTGATGGAATTCTTTATCCTCTATCCCATGGGTTAGTTTATGAGTGAGAATGAAAATGTTGTAGTGGACGAAATACTGAATGGGTAGCCAGTGAAAGGGGGGTGATATGGTCAAATCTGGAAGCCTGAGCAGGTAGTCGAACTGCAGTATTCTGAATAATTTACAGTTATTTAGTCTCATAAACAGGGAGTCCAGCAAGAACAATGCTACAGTAATCAAGTCGTGATATGATTAGTTGGAGTTATCTGACAGCCATACATGAAGACAGCAGAAATGTACTACTGATTATTACTACTATATAGCACTACAAGGTGTATGCAGCGCTGTACAGACACATGCAAAAGATGGTCCCTGCTCATCAGAGCTTACAATCTAGTCAAGACCGACAACACAACAGATGAGGACAAGGATATATCTAGGGCAGCGGTTCTCAACCTGTGGGTCGTGACCCCCACGGGGGTTGCCACAGGATTTAGTAGGTTAAAAAAAAAAATCACACAAGTTGCTGCCGCTGCCAAGTCCACTTCTCGGCAGTGGCAAACTCACCACCTCCCTTCTTCTGCAGCCACGGCTCCCTGCCTCTTAGGGAACTGCAGCTGTGCCTGTGAAAATGCTGCAGAGCCTTCCCGTCTCTCGACGGGCTCCGTGCAGCATTGTCCCACCTCCAAAGGAAGTGGTAAACAACTTCCTTTGGAGGCAGGACAATGCTGCACGGAGCCCGTCGAGAGACAGAAAGGCTCCACTACGGCTTCACAGGCACAGCCGCGGTTCCCTAAGAGACAGGAAACCACGGCTGCAGAAGAACAGGGCAGTAGCAGGCAGACATAGGGAGAGGGGAGGAGGGAGCAGGGAACCTGCGACGGGGCTGTGTTGGGGCTTTTCTGGGCTTCCCCAAAATTATTATGGGGATTGTCTAACTGTTTTGTTTTGGCTGTTTGTGTTCAATCCCAACATACATATACAGGACTTTAAATAATTTACTCATGCCACCATAAAAGCATAAAATGGTTTTAATTTAGATTTGCCAGGCCTGTAACAACAAGCTTTGCTGTTAATAAGATACAAATTTTAATTTCAATTTCATAGCATAACCTGCAAAGCGCCTAGCTCAAGTACAGACAGTCCTGGAGACACAAATTAGCCTCACTCCAATGAGATCAGCTAAAGTCTGTCTGTCTATTAAGATTCCTTCTCCACATTTATATCTAAAAATTGCTGATAAATAGATTTCCTTTCTTATTCTCTATTATTCTATAGAAAATCTGCCCTCTGATACCTACCTTCGGTAGCATTCTGTTCTCACTGGCTCGATATCCTGTCTCCAGTCTTACTCGTCTTGTCTCTGTATGCTGGCTTTTGTTTCCTGTTTTTTCACTTGCCTTTTGCGAGTCGTGTTTCCTGTTAGATAAACTGTAGATTCTGTTGTCGTCTTCTTTGTTTACATTTTCCTTGGTGCATTCGAGAGGCCCATGTAGGCCCATGTGGGCAGCCTTTCATTAGCTGTATAGTGTTCAGAGATTCTCATTGTGTAAGCTCTCTGGGATAGGATATGAGGTCATTTCACAGTTCAATCTTTGCTGAATTTGCAGTTTCAGTATGAAGAAGCCAGAACAAGCTGTTTCTTAGCAAGCTGTTTCTTAGGCCTAAGTTATAGACATTAGCACAAGATGGATTCAACCTGTAATAAAGGTACCTGAAGGGGATTCATCTTTTCCCCACAGCTGACATGGGGGAGGGAGGGGCTGACATGGAGGGATGGATGGAGAGCTAACATGGACAGAGGGGGGGGGGGGCTGACATGGAGGGATGGATGGAGGGCTGACATGGACAGAGGGGGCTGACATGGAGGGATGGATGAGGGCTTGAGATGAACAGAGGGGGGACTGACATGGAGGGAGGGATGGAGGGAGGGGGGCTGACATGGACAGAGGGGGGCTGACATGGAGGGATGGATGGAGGGCTGACATGGACAGAGGGGGGGGGGCTGACATGGATGGATGGATGGGGGCTTGACATGGACAGAGGGGGGCTGACATGGATGGATGGATGGAGGGAGGGGGCTGACATGGACAGAGGGGTGCTGACATGGAGGGAGGGAGGGGGGCTGACATGGACAAAGGGTAGAGACAGGGGGGCATACTGGACAGACAGGGGATAAATGCTGGACAGAGGGGAGAGACAGTGCGGGTTAGGATTATAATGGGCTGATGGGGGGCTAGCATTGGTAATGGGCAGATCGGTGGGGGCTAGGACCAGGGCCGGATTTAGCTAGAGTGAGGCCCTACGCCAAGAAAAATTGTGGGCCCCCCCCATGTCCCCGTGCAGTCCTGTGCCCCCCCTGTGCAGTCCTGGGCCCCCCCGTGTTCCCCCCCCGTGCCTCCGTGCAGTCCTGGGCCCGCCCCGGTGCAGTCCTGGGCCCCCCCCCGTGCCCCCGTGCAGTCCTGGCCCGCCCCGTGCAGTCCTGGGCCCCCCCATGCAGTCCTGGCCCCCCGGACAGCATCGCGGCTGTCTGAGGGGCTTCAGAGGGGGCCGGGGAAGCCCGCGCGAGGCCCCGGCTCCCTCTGTACAGCCGCCAGCGTGAAGAGCCTTTTCCTTCACGCTGGCGGCTGTTTCTGTGAAGCCGGGAATGCTGGGAAAGGTTAAAGCAGGATATCTCCAATGCATATATATCTCATGCATATTTATTAGGGATATCCTGAAAACCTGCAGGATTGTGGACCACCAGGACTGGAATTGAGTAGCTCTGCCATACACTAACTTTTAGTAAACATGCCTCTTAATGAGTATATGGATAAAGAAAGACTAAAAGGTTTCTACATTACTATAATCCAGTACCAACCGCCAGGCACATTAGGAACTACTACAAACACTGCCCATTTAGAACCCATAGCAAACCCGCCATATCCTAACAGCACTACCAGGACTCACAAAGCACCATACCCTAACTATCAAAAGGCAACACTGCAAATATTAAACCAATACATTTCAGAGAACAACAATACATGACCTACTGGGGAAAGAACAAGTGGCAATGTCAAATAGGAATTATATAAACAGAATACCTCAGCTCAGTTACACATGCACAACATAGACCATCACCAAACAAGGAATCACAATTTAGAAACAGGAAGACAATAATTAAACTGGGAACCCCAAAAGCCAAACTTGGAATATACAACAACACTGTAGAAATAAAACTATAAATTAATTTCCTCTTGTACTAAACAAAGCGCAAAAATTAATGATGCACATTTCCCAGAGCTGACATATTCCAGTTAATAAATTCAAAATAAAGAGATATTTTTCTACCTTTTGTGCATTTTTTTTCAGTTGCAATTGTTCCAGCCACTTTCTTCTGGTTTCTTTGTGTCTTCTGCTAACTCTCCATCTGCTGTCCATTTGTCCTTTCTTCTGTCTTCTTGGTTTTTTTTTCCATTCTCTCTCTACATCTGCTTTAACATACTAATCTTTCTCCTTTTGCTCTTTCCTCATTCCTATTTCATCTACTCAAAATTTACCCCTCCATCCTCAATCCCCACTTACTCTCCCAATACCCGGCCAATTGTAGATTTTTTATCCCTCCCACACAAAATATTTTTCCCCTCTCCATTTTACTCTCCCAGCACCATCCCATTCTAATCCTCCCCCAACACCAGCTCCCTTCTAGTTCCAGCCTCACCCAGCATCCATTCCCTTCTAGTCCCTGCATCAGCCCATTTCCAGTCCTAGCCCCCCATTAGCCCATTTCCAGTCCTAGCCCCTCCCATCAACCCAATACCAGTCCTAGCCCCCCCATCAACCCACTTCCAGTCCTAACCCCCCATCACCCCCATTTTCAGTTTAAGCCCCCCCTATAACCCATTACCAGTCCTAACCCCCCATCAGCCCACTTCCAGTCCTAACCCCCATCAACCCATTTCCAGTCAGCCCCCCATAGCCCATTGCCAGTCCTAACCCCCCCCCATCAGCCCACAGTCCATTACCAGTCCTAACCCCATCAGCCCACCTGAAGTCCTAACCCCTCCCCCTCAGCCCATTTCCTGTCCTAGCCCCCCCCCCCCATAGTCCATTATCAGTCCTAACCCCCATAGCCCATTACCAGACAGCCCCCATCAGCCAACAGCCCATTACCAGTCTTAACCCCCCCATAGCCCATTGCCAGTCCTAACCCCCCCATCAGCCCACAGTCCATTACCAGTCCTAACCCCATCAGCCCACCTCAAGTCCTAACCCCTTCCCATCAGCCCATTTCCTGTCCTAGCCCCCCATAGCCCATTACCAGTCCTAACCCCCCCCCAACAGCCCACAGCCCATTACCAGTCCTAACTCCATCAGCCCACCTTCAGTCTTAATCCCCCAACCCATTACCAGTCCTAGCCCCCCATAGCCCACTCCCAGTCCTAATCCCACCAGCCCATTTCCAGTCCTAATCCCCATCACCCAATTTTTAGGTTAAGCCCCCCCCCCCCATAGCCAATTACCAGTCCTAAGCCCCCATCAACCCACTTCCAGTCCTAATCCCATCAGCCCATATAGACTTAGCTCCCCCATAGCCCATAGCCCCCCCATAGCCCCCCCCCATAGCCCATCACCACTCCTAACCCCCCCATAGCCCATTACCAGTCCTAACCCCCCCAACAGCCCACAGCCATTACCACTCCTAACCCCCCCAACAGCCCACAGCCATTACCACTCCTAACCCCCCCCAGCCCATCACCAGTCCTAACCCCCCAGCAGCCCACAGCCATTACCACTCCTCCCCCCCAGCCCATCACCAGTCCTAACCCCCCCAACAGCCCACAGCCATTACCACTCCTACCCCCCCCAGCCCCTCACCAGTCCTAACCCCCCCAACCGCCCACAGCCATTACCACTCCTAACCCCCTCAGCCCATCACCAGTCCTAACCCCCCCAGCCCCCCCCAGCCCAGCGAATTTTTTTTTACAAAAAAGCTGTCGCTGCCTCTGCCGGGGCCGCCGCGGCAGAATCGATTGTGCCGCGGGGCCCCCCCCGGCCCAGCAGAGCCTGGCCTGCCCGCCCCGGTATCACCTCTCGAGTCTCAGCTGCCTCCCTCCAGTCCCACGCGTCGGCTTTCAGAGCGCGAGGTGAGTTTCTCCCTCGCTGCTCTGTTAAGCCCGCGGGGGCTGATGGGAAGTCCCATCAGCCCCCGCGGGCTTAAACAGAGCAGCGAGGGAAAAACTCTTCCCTCGCGCTCTGAAAGCCGGCAGCTGAGACTCGAGAGGTGATACCGGGGAGGGCAGGCCAGGCTCTGCTGGGCAGGGGGGGCCCCGCGGCACACTCGATTCTGCCGCGGCGGCCCCGGCAGAGGCAGCGACAGCTTTTTTTTTTTTTTTTTAAATTTTAATGATGAAATGAATGTTTTTTGCGCGGGGCCCCCTGAAACGCGGGGCCCTGTGCAAAAAACATTCCCGGTGGGCCCTTGCCAGCTGTGGGCCCTACGCCACGGCGTACGTGGCGTATAGGCAAATCCGGCCCTGGCTAGGACTGGTAATGGGTTGATTAGGGAAGGCTAGGGCTGGGAATGGACTGATCAAGGGGGGGGTTGGGACTCGTAATAGGCTGATAGGGGTAGGACTGGTAATGGACTGATGGGGGTTAGCATTGGAAATGAGCTGATTCGGGAGGTTAGGACTGGAAATGGGCTGATTAGAGGAGGCTAGTACTGGTAATGAGCTGATGGGGGGGGGGTAGGACTGGTAATGGGCTGATTAGGGGAGCCTAGCAATGGTAATGGGGTTGAAGGGGGACTAGCACTTGAAATGAGCTGATTAGGGGAGGTTAGGACTGGTAATGGGCTGATGGGGTGGGGTAGGACTGGTAATGGACTGATGGGAGGCTAGCATTGGACATGAGCTGATCAGGGGGGCTATGACTGGAAATGGGTTGATTAGTGGAGGCCAGCACTGGTAATGGGGTTGAAGGGGGACTAGCACTGGAAGTGAGCTGATTGAGGGGCTTCGACTGGGAATGGGCTGATGGTGGGGAGGGGAGGATAGAGCTGCTGGCCCTGGAAGAAAACTGGGGGCTAAGACTACAAATGAGCTGATACAAGGGGATGGGAGAATGGAACTGGAAGGGAGTGGATCTGAGAGGGGCTGCCATGGTATTTGTACTAGAAGGGACTGGTCAGTGGGGAAGGAGGGGGACTGGAAGGGAATGGACACCAGTGGCAGTCATGGGAATACAAGTTGACATTGGAAGGTACTGGGAGTGAGGACTGGAAAGGGGCTGATACTGGGGAGGGTTACTGGGACTGGAAATAGGCTGATGGATATAAGTGAAGAAAACAGAAGAAGAGATAAGAAATGGCAGATGGACCATAGACCACAGAAAGAGAGCTAAGAGAAGACAGGAAAGCAGAAGCTTCAGATCTGGACCAGCATGATCAGAGAATAAATTGGTCAGACAACAAAGGTAGAAAAAATAATTTTATTTCATATTAGTGATTTGACTACAAAATCATAATAATTTCAAAATCAAATATTGTTACTTGTTATTGTGATTAATTATTGTGGTTTAAATAAGTAAATTTTATAAATAAAAACATATTGCAAAGGCCTATAATATATTAGTAATGCAACAAATGATTACAGCGACAATGTGTTAATGGTAAAGGAAGAGAGACATTTGATTTTATCATTGGGGGTCATCACAATGAATAGATGTCCAATGAATAGATCCACCTCTGTTCCAACTTTTGTAGATATTGAACATGATCACCACCCCGCAGATCTATCGGTACATGATCTATTACTCGCCAATGAAGGGACTCAAATGTATGTGCATTTTCAATACAATGATCCACCATTGGTGCCACAAAATTCTTTGTCCAAAGACGTGATGCATGCTCACTCAATCTTGTCCTTATAAATCTAGAAGTACGCCCAACATAATAGAGCTGGCACGAGCAAACAATCAAATAACAAATCTTGAAGAACAACTTGAATGCCATCGAGAGTGGTAGATCCTGGAGGTATGAAGATCCGTCCAATCAGGTCCAGATATTGTGCTCAAACAAAAATTACAGGTATCACAAGGGTAATGTCCTTTTATTGCATGTGAAGTGAGGAGTCGATCCTGCTGTGCTGTAGTTTTCATTACTAAATCACGTAGATTAGCTTTACAGGAATAAGCTATTTGCAAACGCTTATCCCGAAAACAGGTATGTAACCCCAAGATAGGCCAAAACCGATGAAGTAGTTTGGCTACTGCTGCCGCTCCTTTAGTATAAGGAAAAACCCCCGTGATCTTTTCCTTATGTAATGCTGATACCAGTTCTGCAAACAACCATTCTCTATGTGTAAAACGGGCCCTTTTAGATGCTGTCCTAACCAAATTCGAAGGATAGCCTCTAGAGAGTAGGCGTGAATTCAAACCTGCAGCGTGTAATTTAAACTCTTGTAATTTTGAGCAATTACGGCGAAGCCGTAAAAACTGTCCATAAGGTAACCCCTTCTTTAAAGCCTTTGGATGAAAACTATCATACCGCAAAAGGGTGTTACGTTGTACTGCTTTACGATATAAAGCAGTAACAAAACCCATAGGGGTAAGCAAAATGGTAATATCCAAAAACTGAATCTGTGATGACTCCACTTGTGCTGTAAATTGTATATTTGATTTATAGGCATTGAGTGACAGCAAGAAAAAAATCAAGCTCCGTCCGAGTGCCCGTCCACAAGAAAAAGATGTCATCCAGAAACCTTTGCCGAAGATGACATCTTTTTCTTGTGGATGGGTACCAGAACATACATTAAAAGTGCAATGGGAGAGAGGAAGAAAACAAAGATAAAACAGAGCCCCTAAATCTTAACAAGGACAGGGTATCGAGGAGAAGATGGTGATCAACAGTGGTTTTGGTGAGGAACAAGCCTCTGGAGACTTTGGCAAGAACCAGATCTGTGGAATGTAGAGAACAAAAGCCAGATTGCAATGGGTCCAGAAGGTCTTGAGAGGAAAGAAAGTCAAAATAGTGGTGGCGAATAACTCGTTTAAGTAGTTTTGAAGCATAGGAGAGGAGAGAGAGAGGTCAATAACTGGAAGGACATGTAGGATCTAGTGAAGGTTTTTTGAGGAGAGATGTAACCATTAAATACCTCTGTGGCATAAATGCACAGGGGGAGAGCCTCTTTCGATTGAAAGCAAGTTCTGCTATGAGGGGACATGGGATGAGGGTGAAAGGGGATAGATTCAGGAGTGATATGCAGAAATATTTCTTTACGTAAAGAGTGGTGAATCCGTGGAATAATCTTCCAGTGGAGGTGGTAGAGATGAGGACAGTAACTGAATTCAAAAAAGCATGGTACAAACACAGAGGATCTCTAAAGGAAAAAAGGGGACTGTTATAGTTGTTGATATGGAAGGACAGACTAGATAGGCCATATGGTCTTTTTCTGTCATCATTTTTCTGTTTCTATGTTTGAAGGCCACAGGAACAGTTGCAGTGGAAAACAATAGGTTAAGGATACGACAGATGGAAGGGATGACTGCGGAAGAGATAGAGTTTAGTAGTGGGGGGGGGGGGGGATGGGATCAGAGGAGCAGGTAGTCAGTTTGGAAAAGGAGAGAAGATTTCCTCCTTAGTGATTTCAGAAAAGGAAGAAAGGGTAACCAAAGGTGAGGGAAGGAGTGGGGATTGAAGAGGGGGAAAATGAGATCAAGGCGACCCTGCAGAGAATTCAAGGCTAATCTTCTGGACTTTGTCATGGAAATAGCCAGCCAAAGTCTGGTAAGACAGTGAAGGATAGATTGGGGGAGTAGGGATCTTGAGGAGAGAGTTGAGCATAGCAAAGGGATGGTGTCAGAGCCAAGAGAGTTAGTCAGATGGACATAGTACTCTTACTTGATGAGTGCTATGGCTGATTGGAAAGAAGTTAGCATGAATTTGAAATGTAGGTAGTGCCACCCACCCACTCCCTGGACCTTGAGGGTTAAGGGAGGGGCTGGCCTTGGTTGCCCTTGAGGGTAAGGTTGTAGTTGTGTTGCTGCTCAAGTAGTAAGGCAATGAAAATTAAAGAAAATTACTCCAATGAAACAGCCTTATAGCAGAAAGACTCGGAGGGTTCACACTTGTTATTTTGAATCTATTGCACGGAAGTTGTCTCAGACTTCACGGCTATAGTTAACTGGGTTTTCTGGAATTCTTTATAAACACCAGCTAAGCCTTAGTACATCAATGACATTTTCCGGCTTTTTTTTATATAAAGTGTCCAAATACCCTCTCTCCTCCTGTGTATCAAATTTGGCTAAAATTGACTGTAATCGCACTCGTGCTTAAACACTTAAATTCACTTGGGACTCGTACTTAACTTTAGGAGTCTTCCAATAAATCTTATTCATGTAAATCTTCTCAATTGAATCTTGTGCACCCGACGCCTCACTTTCAATGTTGAGAACAGCGTTTCACTCAATGAATGAGGTTCTTTAGGGAATATTTCAGTAGTGCATATAGTCCAGAGATTTAACCAGCTAGGACGTGTGGTCTAGGCAGCTTCCTCTAACGGACATTAGAACTTGTAATTCATTTTGGCAGCCTACGTCTTGCTGGACGGCACGAAGTTAGAAACAGCCGTAGGCTGCCAAAATGAATTACAAGTTCTAATGTCCGTTAGAGGAAGCTGCCTAGACCACACGTCCTAGCTGGTTAAATCTCTGGACTATATGCACTACTGAAATATTCCCTGAAGAACCTCATTCATTGAGTGAAACGCTGTTCTCAACGTTGAAAGTGAGGCGTCGGGTGCACAAGATTCAATTGAGAAGATTTACATGAATAAGATTTATTGGAAGACTCCTAAAGTTAAGTACGAGTCCCAAGTGAATTTAAGTGTTTAAGCACGAGTGCGATTACAGTCAATTTTAGCCAAATTTGATACACAGGAGGAGAGAGGGTATTTGGACACTTTATATAAAAAAAAGCCGGAAAATGTCATTGATGTACTAAGGCTTAGCTGGTGTTTATAAAGAATTCCAGAAAACCCAGTTAACTATAGCCGTGAAGTCTGAGACAACTTCCGTGCAATAGATTCAAAATAACAAGTGTGAACCCTCCGAGTCTTTCTGCTATAAGGCTGTTTCATTGGAGTAATTTTCTTTAATTTTCATAGTAATTTATTACTCCACAACATGACCCAAACTGCTTGTGAATTGACAAGTAGTAAGGCAAGGCAAAGAAAATTTCTTTTTGTGAGGATTATTTGCCGCTTTCGCAGTTCAAATGCAGCAGACGTAAAGGAAACAATGTAGCATAAAACAAGGCTGAGAAACTTAACTAAACAAGGCTTTTTACTGCTTGGCTAAATGTCCATTCTGGATCACATTCCATTGTCATGTGACCTCCTTTCAGTAACGTAACAGAAAACTGGTAACAGCAATGCTCCTGAATTGCACACAATATGCTTTCACTTATTCTCTTCACATAAACTTCTTTAGCATGGCAATCAGTGAGGTAAATTTCTTATATTCCTTCATAAAACATTGGCAAGCATATCATTTAAATGTCCTTTTGAATCACACAAGTAGAGCAGTCCATCGGGACTTCCAGCTCTGTAGACGGCAGAGAAATTAAAGGCATTTCTTCCTCACAGCTGCTCATAGGCTTTGCTACGTTATTGGGAGAAACTGCTCTGCTCTTAAGGAACTCCCTGAATTCAGTGAGAAGTAATTCAGCCTGTGTATTTTCTGAACTAGACTGAGAATATCCTCCTTCAGGTAAATGCTTGTTTACAGTTCTTATCTCTTGGCAAATATCAGTGCTTCTACTCGGGCGTGTAAGCATTTCCCTTCCCCCACCTATCTCCAAATGAAAGTGCAGGGTAAAACACTTCAGCTGTGCTTGGAGAGTCTTTCAGAGTTTTAAAAGGAAAACAGTCAGGCTTCTCCTGGCTCAACCAATTACTACTAAACCTTTTGCCTTTGTCCTGCCTTTCACAATTAAAGTTCACAGAATTACTAATGAGGAAAGATCTACAAAAGCTGGAAGGCTGGTTTAATGCTGGGCAACTACGATTTAATGCGAAAAAGTGCAGTGTCATGCACTTGGGTAGCAGAAATCCAAGGGAAATGTACACGATAGGGGGCGAGAGGTTGGTATGCACGGTTCAGGAGAAAGACCTTGGTGTGATTATCTCTGATGATCTCAAGGTGGCAAAAGTGTGTGCAGGGCCGGATTTACCTTGAGTGAGGCCCTACGCCAACAAAAATTGTGGGCCCCCAGCAGGGGCGGCCCAAGGGGGGTGCGGACCTCATTTGCATAAGGGGCCTCATTTGCATAATTATTTGCATAATGTTACCATATACTAACTTTTAGTAAACGTGCCTCTTAATGAGTGTATGGATAAAGAAAGACTAAAAGATTTCTACATTACTATAATCCAGTGCCAACTGCCAGACACATTAGGAACTACTACAAACACTGCCCATAGTAAACCCGCCGTATCCTAACAGCACTACCAGGACTCACAAAGCACCATACTCTACCAATCAAAAGGCAACACTGCAAATATTAAACCAATACATTTCAGAGAACAACAATACATGACCTACTGGGGAAAGAGAACAAGTGGCAATGTCAAATAGGAATTATATAAACAGAACACCTCAGCTCAGTTACACATGCAGAACATAGACCATCACCAAACAAGTAATCACAATTTAGAAATAGGAAGACAATAATTAAACTGGGAATCCCAAAAGCCAAACTTGGAATGTACAACACTGTAGAAATAAAACTATACATTAATTTGCTCTTGTACTAAACAAAGCGCAGATGTTAATGATGCACATTTACCAGAGCTGACATATTCCAATTAATAAATTCAAAATAAAGAGATATTTTTCTACCTTTTGTGCATTTTTTTCAGCTGCAATTGCTCCAGCCACTTTCTTCTGGTTTCTTCGTGTCTTCTGCTAACTCTCCATCGTCTGCTGTCCATTTGTCCTTTCTTCTCTCTTCTAGATTTTTTTCCATTCTCTCTCTACATCTGCTTTAACATACTAATCTTTCTCCTTTTGCTCTTTCCTCATTCCTATTTCATCCACTCAAATTTTACCCCTCCATCCTCAATCCCCACTTACTCTCCCAATACCCGGCCAATTGTAGATTTTTTATCCCTCCCACACAAAATATTTTTCCCTTCTCCATTTTACTCTTCCAGCCCCATCCCAATCTAAACCTCCACCCCAACATCAGCTCCCTTCTAGTTCCAGCCTCACCCAGCATCCATTCCCTTCTAGTCCCTGCATCAGCCCATTTCCAGTCCTAGCCATCCATCAGCCCATTTCCAGTCCTAGCAACCCCCCAACCCAATACCAGTCCTAGCCCCCCCATCACCCCACTTACAGTCCTTAACCCCCCATCACCCCATTTTCAGTCCTTAACCCCCCATCACCCCATTTTCAGTTTAAGCCCCCCCTATAACCCATTACCAGTCCTAACCCCCCATCAGCCCACTTCCAGTCCTAACCCCATCAACCCATTTCCAGTCAGCCCCCCATAGCCCATTGCCAGTCCTACCCCCCCCATCAGCCCACAGCCCATTACCAGTCCTAACCCCATCATCCCACCTCCAGTTTTAACCCCCCAGCCCATTTCCAGTCCTAGCCCCCCATAGCCCATTACCAGACAACCCCCATCAGCCCACAGCCCATTACCAGTCTTAACCCCCCCAAAGCCCAATACCAGTTCTAACCCCCCCAACAGCCCATTACCAGTCCTAACCCCATCAGCCCACCTCCAGTCTTAACCCCCCAGCCCTTTTCCAGTCCTAGCCCCCCCCATAGCCCATTACCAGACAGCCCCCATCAGCCCACAGCCCATTACCAGTCTTAACCCCCCCCAAAGCCCATTGCCAGTTCTAAGCCCCCCCAACAGCCCACAGTCCATTACCAGTCCTAACCCCATCAGCCCACCTCTAGCCTTAACCCCCCCCAGCCCAGCCCAGCCCAGCCCAGCCCATTTCCAGCCCCAGCCCCCCAATAGCCCATTACCAGCCCTACCCCCCCAGTCCATTTCCAGCCCCAGCCCCCCCAATAGCCCATTACCAGTCCTACCCCCCCCCATAGCCCATTACCAGTCCTACCCCCCCCGGCCTAAAGTAAAATTTAATTTTAAAAAAAAAACCTGGTGGCTGCCGCCGCGGGGCCCCCTCTGCTGCCGCGGGGGCCCCGTCTACAAGCTGAAGCGGTCCGGTCCGGTCGGGTTGGTCCCGACCCGACCCGACCGGACCGCTTCAGCTTGTAGACGGGGCCCCCGCGGCAGCAGAGGGGGCCCCGCGGCGGCAGCCACCAGGTTTTTTTTTTAAATTGAGTTTAAAAAAAAAAACTGGTTCTTTTTTTGTGGGCCCCTGCCGGCTGTGGGCCCTACGCCATGGCGTACATGGCGTATATGTAAATCCGGCCCTGAGTGTGTGACAAGGCGGTGGCAAAAGCCAGGAAGATGTTGGGCTGCATACAAAGAGGGATTACCATCATTATGCCACTGTACAAGTCACTGGTGAGGCCTCACTTGGAATACTGTGTTCAGTTTTGGAGACTATATCTTGCAAAAGATGTAAAAAGACTGGAAACTGTTCAGAGAAAGGCGACCAAAATGATTTGGAGCTTGCGTCAGAAGCCTTATGAGAAGAGACTTGAAGACCTAAATATGTACACTTTGGAAGAGAGGAGGGACAGGGGAGATATGATTCAGACCTTTAAATACTTAAAGAGAAATGATGAACAAACAAACCTGTTCCAAAGACGGGGAAGCCGTAAAACTAGAGGGCATGACATGAGGCTGCAAGGTGGTAAATTGAAAGGCAATGTCAGGAAATATTTCTTCACTGAAAGGGTGGTGGATGCTTGGAATGCCCTCCCGATGGAAGTGGTGGGGGCAAACACGGTGGCAGAATTCAAAACGGCATGGGATAAACACAGTGGATCCCTTTACAGCAACAGGATAAAAACAAAATAAACAGTACCATCTAACCTCTGAACCATCTAACGTCTCAACAAATAGGGGTGTCCTACATGGAGTGGTGGGTTCACCCCTAAACAAAGACATGGGGAGGGGTGGCTTGCACAGAACGACAGGTGCACCTACTCTTGCCATCTTGCTGGGCAGACTAGATGGACCATGCTGGTCTTTATCTGCCGTTACTTACTATGTTACTATGTTACTATGTCACTCTTTCTGGCTTCCCACTGTTAAGCTTGCTAGCCATTCTAAACCCACCAGATACCTTGTGCTGGGGCTTCTTCCAGGGTATTTCTTTCTCCCACTGCCTCCTGTTCCAAGGTTCTGCTTGGTCCTTTAAACTCCTGAGCTGCAGCGTTGGGTCTCTCAGTGCCTTTGAATTCTTCTGCTTACAGAAGTCTTTCTTTGCCCCTGAGTCTCCCAGGTCCTGTCTGCTCCTTCGTGGATCACAGCTGCTTAGTGGTTCTCTCTCCAACGGTTCCTACTCCTGGTCATCTGACCTGTCCTCGTCCAGGTGCTTGTGTCCTGACTCCTCCTCTCCTTGCTCCTCTCCTTGCCGAAGTACTAACTGTTTCTGTTTCTGGGTTCTTAACAAGCTGCTTGAGTACTGCACTGCCCGCCTCCTGCTTGGGCGTGCCCAATCAGAGACTTGGCTCCTCACCTGCCTTGAGGTGAGATGTGGTTCCTGATTAGCTCTGTGTTCCTTTATCTCAGAAGAGAAAATCCTGCATTCCCCTGCAGTACCGGTTCTCTCCACCGGATCACTATCAGTTTCCATTGCTTCATAAGAGTCTCCTACATCACAGTAGTCAGCAAGGATACATGATTTAAGCCAAAGGTGCTCAGTTGAGCAGGCAAAGAAATGTAAGTAACGTAAGTAGCGGGTTGTCGAGGACAGTGAGGGTGAAACATGAAGACAGTAGAAAGGCTGCAGCAGGGACTACATCAGAGTAATGTATGTGTGGTTCAGGTGTCCATACTAAAGGAAGGGATGGGTATAGTGTGAGGACTACATGGCTGGAATTGGCTCTCTAGGGAGGAGGAGGAACAATGGATAACTTTTGGCAGAAGGACAAGGAAGATGATTGGTAGAGGACCAGGGAAGAAGGAAAAGGGAGAGATAGAGAGAGGAACAAAGAAATCTGGAGTATGGGTAAACAGAAGACTGTAGGAGAGGAGAGGGTAAAAAAGAGATAGAGAAGAAGCAAAATACAGAAACTAGACAGAATATATCAAAGCTCCCTGCCATCCATTTGTTGCCCTTACTTGATCTGTCCCCTTGCTGAATTTTACTCTTCTGCTCGTGAACCCTCCCCTCTAACATCTTGTTCTCTGGGTCGCATGTTTAATGTCTTTCCTGCCATAACATCCCTCTCCCATCTCACAGTAAACATACTTGCACCCTCACTCACATCAAGTCAGCAATGCAAAGTTTGTTTTTCTGGGAATTATGCTGTAGACATCATTGCAACACTTGGTCAGCATACATTCAACAAGATGTTTTACATTGCATATTTGTCACAGTTAGATGTGTCTCTAGATTAATAATTGTTTGATAAGGTGACTACTATGAGCATTGCTCTGTGCACAGGATAACAGCCTATGAAACAATAATTACAGCATTGAACCATGCCTGAAAATTCCACTTAACCTTGCTGTCGGCTCCTGACAGCACAAAGAGGACCAGGAAGGGCTCACTTGTACTATAGCTGGACCTCAGTGCTCCCTGATAAAAGATCTAATTACCAGACAGTTTTCAAGGTCTCTTTCAAACCATCCTGCTCTGGTTGCAAATAAATTTAAGAATTACTTCCACATTATCAGAAGCAATCTGTTAACTAGGATCCCAGCCTAAAGTTATCCAGTTTCCTGCATGGTAAAGCATAGGGTGTGCTTTCATTCTGTAATTTCAAAGAATAAACGTAAACCTTGCTGAAGTGGAGACTTCAGATGCCAAAGTAAATAGAAAGCTGAGATCCAGAGGGACCAGCTGAACACTAGTCCATCCTCCAGACCTAACAGGACTGTAACAACATGCTTCAGAGTGCGTTTGGCAGATGCTCCTCGCACGATTCCTCAGGAAAGATGAAAACCGTTGAGATGGATTGGCCACTTAATCCATTTTCTGAAAGAGCCTCTGAAAGGACATGCATGCTTTTCCTTTCGTAGTAAATGCTAGATGAAGTTGTTGTAACCTGGCAGTTTGTGCTTTGCTCATCATCCGCTTAACTCTCCCCTGTGCTTGGCTGGAATAGACATGATCTGGTGGCTATGGTTACTCTAGGCTTCCATCTTCGCAAGTCTCCTGTATGTCCCTTCCATCAGTTTCATTGTATTAATTCAATCTATGCTGGTAATTCTATAATAAGATGCCTATAGTTAAACTCCAAGAAGACTCCCATTTTAAGACTATTTTATAATGACAACATAGGCACCTTTATGAAAGACTCTTACAACCAGCTCCGGTAATTTACAAATGCTGATGTGCATCTCTATTCCTGCTCCAAAGTTGATGCAAATGTGTGTGTATGTGTGTGTGTGTGTGTATTCTATGAGCACACTTGCATATTTTACAAACTACACGTGTGCATCACAATGTATCTGCCCCTGAGAACACCAGTGTGCGGCATGAGTAGATCTCGCAAGCACATGTACTTGTGTACATGTAAATGGCCATGCAGTTTTCTAAAAGGAGTTTTCCACATGTAAAACCAGGTTTATGCACAGAAAGACCTTTATTAAATGTGTCCATTAAGGGAGCCATTGTTATACTACCCACAGAGATGCAAGGTCCCTTGGACTTTGGACGCGTTTTTAACAAGCTGAGAAGTGTACACATATAGTGTGACACAATGGCGCATTTCCCCTATTTGCAGAAATCAGGCATGTGGGCGGATGATATGTGTGTCTCATAGAAGTGCTAGGGGGTTGCATGCCTATGTGTGTGTTGGGGGCTGTGTGCATGTGTGTATACATTGTGGGGTGCATACATATCAGGGGCTGCATACATGTGTGTGTGTGTTTTGGGGGTGGTGTACATGTGTGTCAGGAGCTGCATGCCTGTGTGTATGTGTTGGAGTGTGTATGTGCCGCTGACTGCATACGTGTGTGTGTGTATGAGTGTATGTGTGTCTAGAGGGTGCATATGTGTGTGTGTGTGTCTGGAGCTATATGCATGTGTGTATTATCAGGGTCCATGCATGTGTGTTTGTGTTGGGGGCTGAGTGTATGAGTGCATGCGTCGGGGTGTGAATGTGTGTGGATGTGTCAGGGTGTGTGTGTGTGCATGTTGGAGGTTGCATGTTTGCATGTGTGCATCATGTTTACAGACAACATTTACCCTCAACAATAGGCGCTTTGCCTAAGCGAAATGCACCTCAAAAGGGAAAATACATGGAAGCTTTTTTTTTTAAAACTGTCCAAGGAGAAAGTCCTCGCAGTGATTCACATCTGCTCTTTTGGCTCTTCCAGCCAAAACAAAGTGTGAAGTTTTGAAAATGCAAAATTAGGAGGTGGTAGAGGCAAATACAGTAGCGGAATCCAATTATAGCAAGAGAATGAAATCAAAGCAAACTTAGATATATTTTATACTAGAGGGGGGTGGCCTGCATGGGGCAGCAGGTACAACCCTAAACACAGGCATAGAGGGGGATGATATGCATAGAGCAGAGGAGAGTGCTCTATGCACTCTATGCACAGGTCAACAACTCAACTGAAGATGAAGAAAGGGAGGAGAAAGACCCAGGGATGGAAGAATTCAAGATCTAGTCCTCATGGAAAAGGATGAATATACTGGGTTTCAGGCAAAGGAAAGTTTACTCAAGTTAAATTTAACACTTAAGGTTAAAAGTATGATAATTAAGATGAACAAAACCATATTCTGTATAAATGGATTATTTATTGACATCACCAAAATAAATTGAATATAGAATTGTGCAGCTAAAATTATAACTGCAAGAATATTACCAACTAAAGTGCAGGGCTAGAAGAAAAAGATAATAATAACAGTTCCTCCTTGCGCATCGATGGAAAAATACAATCGTTGCATGCAGAGGTATCCCTAGTAGTATAATGGGTACACTACTCGTCAAACTCATTGACAGGTGAGATAAGGATGACAGCAGCCAATCAGCACTCACTTCTGGTGTATGTCCCACCCCTGGCCATGCCCCCTCCCATAAAAATGAATGGTGAGTTAGCCCCTCTCATCCATACCCCCAGGTGTGGTCACACACCCCCACTCTGACACATCCCCACCATGCCCCCAAGGATGACATCAGCCAATCAGCACCCACTTATGGGTTTGTGCCACACCCATACCCCACCCCACAATGATGGCATTAGCCAATCAATGCCCATTTCCGGGTTTGTGCCACACCCACACCCTCCCACCCTCAACCACGCCCCAGCCTACATCATCGGAAATGACATCACCGGAAACAGGGTGTCATCAGAAATGGACAGTGTTGCTTTTCGATGACATCACTGGAAACAGGATGACTGACTCCGGAAATATGTTTTGCTTTCTGTTTATGCTGACATCTGCAAAAGCAGGAATCCCGGAAATCACAAAAATGCTTTCTTTCTCCCTGTCCAAGTTTTTTTTCTTTCTCACAAAGCAGTGCAAGGCTTCTGTGAGTATTGTAGACTATTTAGAAATGACTGTTAAAAATAACCCTTTGGTAGCAACAGGAACACAAACCTGTATCTGTAATGTGATGCAGGCACACAGCATTTGGTATACAGGCTTTTCTTTCCAAATGTTAAAATACAATTAACACATCTTTGTTAGAGAAACCAGTGTTGTCCATGTGATAGAATTTTGCTTTTAAGACCTCATTGTTAGAGAGAAGTATTCTGACAGCACAGTAGTTCAGGCTGAAACACAGAGAGAGACCTGAGTTCAAATTCCACTACAGCTATTTTTTTTTTAGTGGCTTTGAAAAAAAACAATACAGAGAAACAAACCTGGGCATGCTTCTAGGAAAGGAAATGGCAACATGTGATTGGCAGAAACAAGAGACGTGTTCTGAGCATGCTGCTGGTGAATGTAGGAAATGATGTGGCAGCATGTGATTGGCAGAAACAAGAGACTTGTTCTGAGCATGCTTCTGGTATGTCCTGTGTGGGAAAAATTCTAACACAGAGATTCAAAAAGAAAAAATGGCTCTTTTTGGAACACCAAGCAGAATTTCCAACAAGGTGCATAACACTAATTACTTTATTAAAGAGGGTTATCCACTGATAGAAAATCCATTTGAACAACAGGAGAGTCCAGCAGAGACTGAACATGAATTAACAGAGATTGAAGATTTTCCAGATGCACAAAAATTGTTTGATTCTCAAGAACTTTGTGATTCAGGCACTGAAATTGACTTACCAGATGACAACGCAACAGATCCAACGGACATAGAATTATATTACGCCGCGGCAGATGCAGAAGCAACCTGTTTATTGGAAGAACTAAGCTCAGCAGAGGTAAGAGAAGTCTTTTTTTTGTAGAAAAGTGTTATAGAAGAGGTAGTTCATTTCACATTGACACTGTTTTGTTTTTTGTAGGGAAGTAACAAATCTTCGCTCCTACAGGAGCTAGAGGACATACAGACAATCAATATATACTGCTTGTGCTTTCTCTGCACATATCAAAGGGAAGCATTTGATGTCATAGTTAACCAAAAGGACAACTCAAAACCTGAAGAAATAAACACATTTAAATCTGTTATACAAGCAACGGTGTACTGTATTATCAAGAAATGCTTGCAGGAGGTTATGCAAAGAGACTGTACAGCTTGTCTAATACATGCTCCAGGGCAAAGACATCATGATTGCCTGAGGTGGGGGCACAAGGAAATACAACAGAAAATCCATAAAACTTGTAACAGGCTGTGCCTAGGACCTATTGTAAATGTTGCCATGATTGTTGGTCATAAAATGAAAACAATTGACCTAGTTTATGAAAATTTGATTTTTTTGTTTGAACTCATCAGAGATTTTAATACCAGTAGAAATCCAGGACAGCTGCTCAATATTTTGCTTAGATCTGTGGCAGATTGTGATTTGGAGCTAGTGGAAGGTTTAATTTGTGACAGAGATTATAGATCGTTCTTTAAAAAAACACAAAGTTCTGTAAAAATTGACTTTTTATGAAAATGTTTGTATTTCTAGAATCTATTAGCTGAACATACAGATAAATAAAAATTATATGTGTGCCTTTATATTAAAAAACAAACAAACTCGTAATGCTCAAATAAATCAGTTATCAAGATGAAAACATTTTATTTGAAATAAAACATTTTGAACCTACAGCTTTGTGTGGTATGTTTTAGGAATTCCTAGTTAATTAAACCTACAATGTGCTGTCAGGGAAAAATGGGACAGTGTGAATTAGCTGGGTGGGGACGACACATAAAACAATAGGCCATATGATAAGAATGTGAAGAGCAGAGCTCGATTGTAGAACTAAAGCCACTTAAGGCATCTGGGAATGGGGAATGTGTATTAGCCACATACGTCCACATACACAATATATAGCATCTACTAGAGTGTACTGTCTGGGAAAAAAAATGGTGCAGTGTGAATTAGCTAGGTGGGGAGACACATAAAACAATAGGGAGGAGTGTGGCCTAGTGGTTGGGACAAGTTACCTCAGGCCGGAAGGTCGGGGGTTCAAATCCCACTAGAGGACAGCAACATTGGGCCGGAAGGACTGGTGTTTCTAGTCCCACAGGTGCTCCTTGTGGTCTTGGGCAAGCCACTTAACCCTCCATTGCCCATGTTCCCTGTAAGTATTAGTGTATGTGTCTCATATCCCCTCGTGTTAAATGTATCCCCCAATTGTGGTGTGACCACTTTGATTGAAGGATAAGGTGGTATACAAAACTGTCTAAATAAATAAATAAAATAAATAGGCCATATGATAAGATTATGAGATCCAGAGCTGTTTCAGTAACCGGGTAGCCGGACCCGGCACTCCCCCCTCGCTCTCCCCTCCCCCCACCCCCACTCCTTCCCCCCCCCTCTATCCCACAAATTCCACAGACAACAATTCTTGGTACAACTGGTCGCAGCTTTATTCCCAAAACAATCTCTTCAACATTAAACAGTAATACAGATCCAACCAAACCCCAGCGGAGCGATGCGCCGCCAGCCATGCAATTAGCAAAGTGACCCTGCTTCCGCTCCGGCCAGGGTCATGCCACCGGCCAAGCTCCTGCCACCCCTATCCAACTTCGCCATGTTACTAGCAAAAGTCTTCCAGGGGTTTCCGGGATGAGGGCACCCCGCCCCCGCCCCAACTCGCCTCAGGCTCCGGACCCCGGAAACCTCCAGGATCCCGCCACCGGCACAGGCTACCCCTTTAGCTGTGCTGCCTCCTATAAGGGAGCTGTGACCAGTGTGCACCCCCATGCACTACCCGCTCCACTGCCTCCTGCCAGTCATTCAGAAGCAAATCCATCCCTACAGGCGATAAGTGCACCCCATCCTCCCTATAAAGCCCAGGACAGGCCACCTCCGCCCACGCATGCTGCACTTGGAACCCCCTTGCACACAAACCTACCTCCCGATTTGCCTATTGATTTTAGTCAGCCCCAGGGACCAGCGCTTCTGACCCCAGCACGCTGGCCTCGGGATATTAACACCACACCCTCAAACATTTGGAGCACTACCGCAAAGTCTCTCTTGGTGGCTCTGATCAACTGCTTGCACGACCAAGCCAACAGATCATTGCCTCCCAAATGGATTAATAACATCGCTGGCTGGTTCCTGATGCGTCCATGGTGATGAAGCAAAGGCAGCAGCTGCGGCCATCGCAGCCCACGCTCACCCAGTCATGAAACCGCCACCATCGCAGGGTCCACACCAAGATTCTTCCCGATAGGCTGCACAGCCGCTCGCTGCCCAACCCAGAATACGAAGGAGTGCCCCAACATCCAACAGCCCCGAACTCTCAGACCCCCATCTGTAACAAAAAGAACAACGTTAATCACCCCTACCCCCCCCCCATACTGGAGATTCATAATTGCACATAACCCTCAAAGGCTTTCAATCGCCATCTGTCAATGCTCCATATCTGCTCCCCCGTCAGGCACACGGCTGCTGCACTGGTCGCCGCCCCAATACAGAAGGAGTGAGCCGAACAACTCCGCGAATCTTTCCCCATCCGCAGCAACACCATGTGCAATACTGCCGTCACCTGAAATCGTGTCAACCCACTGTTGTCCCGATGCACCCTCCCCCCCTTCCGCACGCACTGCCAAATACTCGCTCATTGCAGCTACTGGGCATGTAAGCCCCCCCGTTGCCCTCAACACCACCCATAACCCTTTCCCTTTTTGGTCCGTTTTGGACTTAGCTAGCAACACACGCATCCGCGCCCCCTCCATCCAAACATGCTTACGGCGTAGGCAATTCGCCAAACCCGCCTTCCCCGAATTGACTGCCAATTCGCCGACTCAAAAGGCCCCGAAAAAGGCCAAACAGAAGACTGCCCAAAATAGCGTGCACTCGTACTGCGAAGCTGCCACCCCCGGCAGCTCCCTGCACAACCTCTCCAGTAGCTCGTGCATAATTGGCAGCCGGTGATCCCGCTGAATCTGGCTAGAATGCTCCCACCCCTGAAGCAACCGTCGTGCCAAGAACCTCTGTCCCGCGCAATTCCAACCCACTGCCTAGGCAAAGAACCAGAACCCCGCCAGATGACTCCGCACCACCGATCTGGTGATGCCATGCTCCTTTGCCCACCCAACATACCTCCCCAGCAACAGATCCGGCACTGATCCCCCTTCCTAACCATTCCCGCGTAAAAACACTAGCACCCTCTCACAACCCCGATGATAAGCTGCCCAGATACTCTCTGCCACTGAGCTCTGCAACAGACTCCTCATCGCCGCAAGCCACAGCTCCATAAGCTCCAAGGGACCGCACGCCCTTCCTCGTCCGCTTTCGGCGCCAACCTCCGAAACCGCTCCCACTGTAAATGGGAAAGAGCATCAGCAATTTCATTAGTATGCCCTGGAATATGCTTCGCCTTCAAATCGACATTCAAACTCAAACACGCCAGTATGACCCGTCGCATCAGTGCCGCCACTAGACCACAGCGTGGCGAATAACGATTGATGACCTGCACCACCGCCTCATTATCACACCACCATACTACTCTGTGGTTTGCCAACCTGTCCGGCCATAACTCTAGCGCTACCAGCATCAGAAAAAGCTCCAGGAATGTAATATTACTCAACAATCCTTCTTCCGCCCATTCCTGTAGCCATCTGTCAGCACACCAAGCCCCACCGAAATACACTCCCAGGCCCACCCCCCCCAGCCACATCGGTGTGCAACTGCAAGTCCTCGCTGGAAATCTTCACTTTGCGCAATACGGATGTCCCATTAAAATTCCGTAAAAAGACATCCCACACCCGCAAATCCTCCCGCATCCTCTTTGACACACGGATGCGATGATGAGGCTTGAAGACCCCTGCCGTCGCCGTCGCCAAACGCCGACTGAACATCCGCCCCATTGGAATGACCCTACAAGCAAAATTAAGGGATCCGATAAGTGCCTGCAGCTCTTTCAAGGTCATCTTAGACGAGGCCAAGACATTAGCCACAAGCACCCTGAGTTTCACAACCTTCTCCCAAGGCAGCTGCACTACCATTCTCGTCGAATCCAACTCGACCCCCATAAAAGTAATTGTCGTCGTCGGTCCCACTGTCTTCCCCTCTTCCAGGGGCACGCCCAACTCGTTAGCCAACTGAACAAAACCTTCGAAAAGCCTACTACACTGCCGCGACTCAGCCTCGCCAACGAACAAGAAATCATCCAGATAATGCACAACCTCAGCATGCCCTACTCTCTGCACCACCATCCAATGCAAGAAGGAGCTAAACTTCTCGAAGTAAGCGCAAGATACCGAACAACCCATTGGCATACACTGGTTGTAGTAGAAAGCTCCTTCGAACTGAAAACCCAACAAGTGGAATGCCGACGGATGCACCGGCAGTAAGCGAAAAGCCAATTCAATATCAACTTTCGCCATCAATGCCCCACACCCAGCCTTCAAGACTAGCTCCACTGCTCTTTCGAATGAAGCATACCTTACTGTACAAACTCCTGCGGTATTAGTTCATTCACGGAGGATCCCAACAGTGAGGACAAGTTGTGGATCGACCGAAACTTTCCCGGTTCCTTCTTAGGTATCACCCCTAATGGGGACACCACAAACTCGGGAAATGGTGGGTGCATGAAAGATCCCGCTATTCTGCCTAATTGCAGTTCCCCCGCTAACTTTTCTCACACCACTGCCGCCCATCGCCGCACGCTTGGAGAATTCCGAGCCACCGCGCCCCTTACCACCCCTTGAACCGGAATAACAAAACCAAATTGAAATCCTGACAACAACGTCAACCTATCCTTTCTCCTCGGGTATGTGAGAAGCCAACAGCGCAACACCTGCACCCGTATTGGCGAGGGAGCTACGACCGGCTTTGAACTCCTACTTGGGTCCCTGCCCCACAGGAGGGATGCCTCCTTTCTTAATGCATTTCATCGCTGAATGGGGGCCGCCACAGATAGAGCACGCATGCCAAAACTTACAATCTGGAAAGGGACACGTGGACTTGTTGTATCTCCAACACACATCACCCGCTCCCCCCGCGGGTGGTTTCATCTGCCCCTGGGCGGCCCCAACACGAAAGGAACGACCAGCCCCTCCTGCAACCCCCTGCCCTGCTTTACCCCCCCACCACCTCCCGAACCGGCCTTGACCGACATCTGCGTTAACCACAAGCTGATGTCTTGCGTCCCCCATGTTAACAGCCTGTTCTCCTCCATTTTGTCCCTAAATTTTTCGTCGTAATTAAGCCACGATCAGCCCTCGTGTGCTTGCGACGCTTCCAATATAGAATCCGCATAGGAGAGCAAACTGCTGTACTACTCCAGAAAATGGTGACCCCAAACACTCGCCAACCGTAAGAACGATTGAATCCAATTAAGTACATTACGCGAAACCTTGCGAATGCGACCGGCCTTCTCATCCTCCTTATACTTCTTCTTACTATCCCCCGACCGCTTCCTACCCTCTAGCAAGCGAAAAATATCAATATACTTCCTCTTCTGAATTTTGCGCCGAAGCTTTCTTGGTACACCCTCCCATAACTCTGATAAGGCAGCAAAAGAAGTAGCCCCCGCCCCTGCCTGCCCAACCACTCCGCGGTCCAACGCCACTACCCTTCTAACACCCTCAGCCGAGGAAGACTCCGACCCCTCCGAAGATGACAAGGACGACGAGTTGGAAGCACGCCTACGCCGACACGCATTTTTCCTTTTCCTACGCGCCTTCCCAGTCCGCTCCACTCGCATCCTACCCTCTTCACCCTCTCCAACTACCTCTGCCAGTAACTCACCTGTCCCTTCTCCCTCAGCCGCTCTGTGAGGCGCAGCCGGTAGCCCTTGCCGAGGATCCTCTGTCTGCTGCTGAGATCGTGCACCTTGCGCCCGCTCGCCCTCGCTCGCCGCTGGCACTGGCGCCCTGCTTCCTAGATCCATGCTGGGCACTCCCAATGAATCTCCTGATGGGGGCACGCCTCCCGGCGCTATAAACGGCACCTGCGGAGACAAAAAAGGGGGAACAAAGAGGAGAAAAACCCGGAGACCAAGCTGGTTGCCATGCCCCGACCCAGTTAGTTCTTGACGGGCCTTGCCCGCCCCCTAGCCACTGCTCTCACTGCGCCTGTTGACTAGCAGGGCCCCCAACACCCAGCCCCGCTCCAACCCCCCCCGGGGAGACCATGCCGCTGCCTCTTCCCCCAGATACACTCATCCCAGACATGTTCCCGTCCCAGCAAGCCCAAGGGCCTGCCCACCCCCTCCTTTGATCCCCCACACTCCCCTCCATTGCTGATATTTCCCCCGCATCCTCACCCCCCCTTTGAACCCCCCTACTCCCAGGCACATTCTGCCCCCCTGCAGCCCCCCTGAAACCCTCAGTGTCCCCCCACTGCGGCAACTAGCACTGCGGCCCCCTCTTACCCCTCTCATCGAGGCTGGGGACCCCCGCCACCTCTGGCCGCTCTCTGTGCCCTACCGCGCCCCCGACTAGAGGCTCTCCCCCTCAGCCTGGCCTGCTGCCCGGCCCCCCCTTTTTCGGACCCCAGCCCTGCTCGACCCCGTACCAACCTTGCCCCATCAGCCTTTCGCCCACTCCCTGTTTACCCACCATAACCCGGCAGTCCCTTTTTCCTTTCTGTTTGCCTACTCCCGCTGCGTCCCCCGTCCCCCACAGGCATCACTCCGCCCAGTTTCCTTATCCTTTTAATATTATTATTATTATTTTTTTGATGCACCTGCCTCTCTCCCTTCTATACCTTTTGCTGCACTCAACTCAACTAATTCCTGCCTTCCACTCGGCCCCACTCACTCACCCGGCGCACCATTTAGCCGCCCGACTCTCCGGCTGCCTCCCCGACCTGCCACTGCCGATCACTGCACGCCTCGCCCTTGCTCGCACTGATCAGCACCCCGATCACCACAATAGGCTGCTTTCTTCCACCGCAACGCCGTCGATGCTGCTGTCTCCCTCTCTGCCCGATCGCATGTGCTCCGGCCACGCTAACAATGCCAGAGCACATGGCGTTGCTCCCCTTCTGATTGGCTCCGCTCGCCGAAACCCTGAGCGGATCCGATCAATTTAAACAATGCGCCCAGCATATCCATGCTGGTGCGCTCTCGCCCCCACCGCCTATCGCGCACGCAGGGTCCCACGCCGGGCCGAGCACCCGGTTACGCGAGGGCGCTGGGACCCTGCCCGCGCCCTTTTACTTAAAGAGTCTGGGGCTGTAAATCCCATCAAAGAATTTCATTTAAAAAGGCACAGTACATTTCAGCTGACAGAAAAGATCATATAGTCTCTATAGATTGTAAGATTGGTACCTCTTCAGACATCAATATGGTGAGTAGAGGAGTGGCCTAGTGGTTGGGGCAAGGTACTTCAGGCCGGAAGGTTGGGAGTTCCAATCCCATTAGAGGACAGCAACCTTGGGCCAGAAGGACTGGGGTTTCTAGTCCCACAGGTACTCCTTGTGGTCTTGGGCAAGCCACTTAACCCTCCATGGCCCATGTTCCCTGTAAAATAGTTATCTCCAAGTTATAATGCCCTGTTCAATGTAATTTCAGTTTGTTCAATGTAAACTGCCTTGATATCATGAAAGGCAGTATATAAGAAATATAAAATAAATAGATATGAGTCTTAATTTTTAAAAATATTGGTTATGTAATGTTTCTGTCTCTGAATTTATGATTGTCTTTAAAAATAGGAGCAGAAACTGGGTTTTACAAATAAACTTTCTCTTACAAAATGAAGGCAGCAAAGAAAGTTAAAAGGTATGTCATGTGTTTTTTAATTTTCCAGCAGCCATGTCTTTATAATGTGTCTTATGGCTTTTTAAAAAAATATTAAAGACCAGGAAACTGCTACAAAGCAGGTCACACAGTCTATAGATGGTAAGGAAGCCATATCAGAACCATGTGCTTCAGACATCAACAATGTGAGTAGATATGAATCTTTTTAAAAATACTTGTTATGTAATGTTTCTGTCTGTGAATTTATGATTGTCTTAAAAAATAGGGGCAGAAACAAGGTTTTACAAATAAACTTTCTCTTACAAAATGAAGACAGCAAAGAAAGTTAAAAGGTATGTCATGTGTTCTTTTTAATTTTCCAGCAGCTATGCTCTTCATAATGTGTCTCAACCTTTAATCTTTTTATTTTAGACCAAGAAGATGCTACAAAACAAGATAACCAACCTAATCAACAGCCGGTTCCTTACTGAAAACCAAAAGATAAACAAAATAGTAAGTATTCAGGCTTTATCCCTCTCCTAGATTTTAAGGTCAATGTAAAAGAAAAAAGTATTAGCCCCTATGTTTTCTTTTTCAGATCGAGAACATGTTAGAAAATCAGTGACTCTGGGAGAGAAGTCTAACAGGAAAAGAACATACAGCGAGAGTTTTTCTGACGGTGAATCTACACATGCCGATACAGAAGAGCAATCAGCTCCTTACCGAAAGCCAAAAGATAAACAAAATAGTAAGTATTCTGGTTTTATCCCTCTCCTAAATTTTAAGGCCATTGTAAAAGAAAAAAGTATTAGACCCTAAGTTTTCTTTTTCAGATCGTGAAAATGTTAGAAAATCAGCGACTATGGGAGTAAAGTCTAGCAGGAAAAGATCGTACAGCGAATCTACACACACCGATATGGAATGCGAGAGTTTGGTGAAAGCCGTGTCTTTGATCACAGTGTTTCAGAGGACAGAACAAATAATCTTGCATTAGACCCCTCTGAAGAATCAGAACCAGTTAGCTATGTTCAGTTTGTGAAAAGGTGGGATCAAAGAATTTCGGTTTATTAATTTAGACAGGGTAACCTCATTATCTGAGGCTCAAAACGCCATTCGACAAGGTATTCAGCATATTCTGGATGAGGTTAGTAGCAGAGTTTCATCTGGTGATTATGTACAGGTGCATCTACACTCATCTCTTTTTCACAATTCCTTGTATTCTGGAAAGTTAAACTCAGAAGCATTGGATGCGGATGATTTCTTAGATCAGATCGCTAAACTCCTTCAGAGTCACAGAGAAATCCAGGTTTGTGATATATTCCGTGTTGTTGTACTTGTCATAAGAAATCAGGATGGGGGGCTCGTAGGGTATTAAAGACTATACCATTTAACCAAATTATTCATAAGAAAATGATGTATTTGATAGACTTGAATAACACTGATAATAATCTGTGTTTTGCAGGTAGCCTCACAGCCCTCATGTCACTGGTAAAAATGACAGATGTCGAACTGTTAGAAGGTGCTAAAAAACTACATAATGAGTTGGGATGGCTGGTACATAGAAAAGTCATGCTTGATGATGTAGCAATATTTGAACAGCATTTAAAGATAAACATATGCGTTGTGCTTTACACAAATTCATGGGTTTGTTTTAAGACATCAGACAGACCTGTGTACCCTAAAACTGTTTTCTTGTTGCTACACGATGGCCATTTTTATGGTAAAACCGATGTCAAAAAATTCTACAGAGAGTGCAACTTCTGTAGTTACTGTTGGAAACCGTACAGTCATGATCATAATTGCACATTATGGTGTTGTCTTTGTTTGACACTAACGTGTGTGAATAATGTTGGTGTACAACAGAGATGTCCTAATTGCAAACTCTTTTGTCATTCTAAAGTGTGTTTAGATAGACACACGTATTTGGCGCTGAAAAAAGAAATGGCGTGTTTATCTAAGATACTGTGCCAGAAATGTGAGTCTTATGTGGACAAGAAACATAAGTGCAAGGGCCGGCATTGTAGACTATGTTGTGAACCCCAAACCGGGGATGTCGTCCACTTAAGTTTTATGACCCCTATTGGTAAAACTGAAACATCTGAAAAGTATATTTTTTATGATTGTGAATGTATGCAAGAAACAGGCTAGCACGTCCCTAATTACATATATGCGACGGACTTAAATGTTGAAAGAAACTGGGAATTCAAGGGTCTCAAATGTATTTCTGCCTTTATACAGATTTTTTGTGAAAAAAAATTAAAGGCTACACCTTCATAGCCCACAATTCCAAAGGTTATGATGGGTATTTTGTTCTTAAACAGCTGTTAAAGGAAAAGATGAGCACAGGGCTGCTGGTTCAAGGTGCTAAACTTTTACAAATTACCGTTGAACCTTTGACTATCCGTTTTATAGACTCTCTAAATTTCCTGCTTATGAAACTTAGCAAACTTCCACAAGCTATGGGTTTTGCAGGCTGCAAGGGGTACTTTCCACACTTTTTTAATACTCTGGAAAATCAAAATTATGTGGGCCCCGTGCCGGGTGTTGAACATTACGGTTTGGGAAACATGTTGCCTGAAGAAAAAGAGGATTTTTTTACAATGGTACAAGGACAATCAGAATAAAACTTTTAATTTGCAAAAAGAGTTGGCTTATTACTGCCAGCAGAATGTATCTATTTTGCGGCAGGCCTGTGTTCTCTACCAAGCTGAAATCATGAAAATGACAGAGAAAGAAGTTGTTGTAGAGCAGGGTGACGTATCAAAAATTCTAACAAATTGTTTAGACCCTTTCCAATATATAACCCTTGCATCTGTATGTATGGCTATGTTCAGATTAATGTTTTTAGAACCCAAGACTGTGGCACTCATTCCACCAGATAACTATCACCGGCAGACAAAGAGATATTCATCCCCCTCTATTCAATGGCTGATGTATGTAGAGGCCAAAGAAAATATACAGCTCACACATGCTCTGAAAGGGGGTAAAAAAAGGTGGGGGTCTTATTTTCTTGATGGTTATGCAGTGATCAAAGGGGTAGAAACAGATTTTGAATTTAATAGTTGTTTTCATCATGGCTGTCTGAGTTGTTATAACGATAAAGACCAGAATCTTGTAACAGCCATGACCTTTGGTTTTCTTTATTACAAAACACAGCTAAAAGCTGCATTCCTGGAAAGCCGGGGGTTCAAGGTCATAAGTCTATGGGAGCACGAGTGGAAGCGGATGGTGAAAGAAAATGACAGGGGCTGTGCAGATTTCCTGGCTGGCTCCGCATTACCGAAACCTCTGATTCCACGAGATGCCCCTTTTGGGGGTAGAACAATGCCATTTGTCTGTACTACAAAACAAGACCTGGGGAAAAAATACACTACTATGATTTTACTAGTCTATACCCTTTTGTCAATAAAACAAAGGAATATCCAATAGGCCATCCACAAATCATTTATGACAAATTTGGTCCCCCTACAAATTACTTTGGTTTTATAAAAGCAAAAGTATATCCTTCATGAAAGTTCTTTTACCCAGTGTTACCCATACGGTTGGGCAGTAAGTTTATGTTTCCACTGTGTCACATGTGTGCTGACACACGGCAACAGGAAACGTGTGCCCACACGGATGAGGAAGGAGCTTTTGTAAGGACTTGGTGTACGGTGGAGATGAATTTAGCCATTGCAAAAGGGTATGTGGTTGTTGAAATCTATGAAATCTGGCATTTCGAGCAAAAATCTGATAATCTCTTTTCCATATACATCAGAATGCATCTCCGTCAAAAACAAGAGGCTTCTGGCTACCCTCGGTGGTGCAATGATACTGAAAAACAAAATGTGTACATAGCTGATTTCTTTAGAAAAGAGGGAGTGTGTTTGAGTGCAGACCAGATTAATGTAAACCCTGCTAAGCATCAAATAGCAAAACGTTTCTTCAATTCTCTGGGGGTAAACCTGCCTACCACGAGCATTGTGAGAGAACCTGATGATCTCTTTAAATATCTGTTTTCTCCTGAATCTGAGGTTTCATCATGCAATTTTATTGATGATGAAACAGCCTGTGTGTCTTGGAGGCACTCAAAAGACCCCTGTATATTGTTGAGTAGCACTAATATTTTCATTGCCTGTTTTACAATGGCTTATGCACATCTGGAGTTGTACAATCTTCTAGATAGTTTGCAAGAGCGCTGCATGATACAGATTCTGTGATATTTATAAGTCTAGAGCATAGGTGTCAAACTCTGGCCCGCGGGCCAAATTTGGCCTGTAGTGTAATTATATTTGGCCCGCGAGGCTATACCAAATGACTACTAGAGCTAGCCCGCCGGTATTATACAGCGCATTCATTCATCGCTAATACTACAAATCCCATAATGCCTTGCTGTTGTTTTGGCGCGTCAATCAGGACAGGTCCCAGAAACGCCCTCTCCTGTGTGACAGAAGTCATAGCGATCTCAAGCTACAACTGTCACTGTGGAACCCCTTCCCAAAAATGGCAAAAAGAAAGGCAGACAACAGGAACTTTCTGGACAGGTGGGAGACAGAATATTTGTTTACATATGTAAAAGACAGACCTGTTTGTCTGATTTGTGGAGTCAACGTGGCTATAACTAAGGAGTATAACATTCGACGACACTATGAAACAAAACACCATGACAAGTACAAGGACCTGGACATGACTCAAAGGAGCCAGAAAGTGGAGGAGATGAAAAGAAGTTTGGTTTCACAACAGAATATGTTCAAAAAAGCCACATCACAAAGTGAGGCTGCTGTAAAGGCTAGTTATATTGTGGCAGCAGAGATCGCAAAATCAGCCCGGCCCTTTAATGAGGGAGAGTTTGTGAAAAAGTGCATGTTGAAAGTTTGTGACATCGTGTGCCCAGAGAAAAAGCAAGCCTTTTCAAACGTGAGCCTGAGCAGAAACACAGTAGCTGATCGCACATGTGATCTTGCCACCAATCTGTATGACCAGCTTTTGGAAAAGGGAAAAGATTTCGTTGCATTCTCCCTTGCTGTGGATGAGAGCAGCGACGCATCTGATACTGCTCAGCTGTCAGTCTTCATCCGTGGAGTGGACTCAAATATGTGTGTTACGGAGGAGCTATTGGGATTCAAATCAATGCATGGCACAACCACAGGAAAGGAAATTTTTGAGGAGGTTTCCAAATGCGTAACTGAAATAAAGCTGCCGTGGGATAAACTCGTGGGATTAACGACAGATGGTGCGGCAGCGATGTGCGGTAAAACAAGTGGACTGGTGGGCAGGGTCCGGGAGAAGATGCAGGAAGAGAACTGTGCAGGTGAACTAACTGTTTATCACTGCATCATACATTAGGAATCATTGTGTGGCAAAGCCCTAAAGATGGAACATGTTATGACCACAGTAACACAAGTAGTTAACTTTATAAGAGCCAAAGGTCTGAATCACCGCCAGTTTAAGTCTTTTCTGGAGGAGTGTGGTTCGGAATACGCAGACGTGCCGTATCACACAGAGGTGAGATGGTTAAGCCGAGGAAAAGTACTGAATAGATGTTTTGAGCTGCATGAGGAAATATGTCAGTTTCTGGAAAGCAAAGGGAAGGACACAGCAGAGCTTCGGGAGAAAAAGTTTCTGTGTGAGCTGGCCTTTCTGTGTGACATCTCGAGCCATCTCGATGTGCTGAACCTGCAGCTTCAGGGGCGGGGGCGCATCATCACAGACATGTACGCTGCAGTGAGGGCTTTTAAAACTAAACTGTGCCTGTGGGAGAATCAGATGCTGCAAGGAAACCTTGGCCATTTTCCCTGCTGCCAAACCATGAAAACGCAGTTCTTTACCAACTTGTTCCCATGCGCACAGTTTGCTGAAAAACTCAGTGTACTCGGCGCTGAGTTTAGCCGGCGATTTGCCGACTTTGATGTCCAGAAATGTAGGTTTGAACTGCTCAGTAATCCCTTTGCAGTTAATGTGGAAAACGCACCAACCAACCTCCAAATGGAGCTAATTGAACTCCAGTGTAATGACACGCTGAAGTCAAAGTATGATGCTGTGGGCGCCGCCCAGTTTCCACAGTTCATCTCTGACACAATGCCTCAGCTCCGCACCCAAGCTGCTCAGATGCTCTCCATGTTCGGCAGCACTTATCTATGTGAGCAACTTTTCTCCTCGATGAAGATGACCAAAACATCTCACAGGAGATGTCTGACTGATGAACACCTTCGCTCGATACTGAGGATTTCCTCAGCTCAAAGCCTGAGCCCAGACATTGATGAACTATCATCCAAGAAGAGATGCCAGGTATCTGGCTTGGGCACATCAGATTAGATCAGTGTGCAGCAAACTGAGCAATAATTAACGTTTTCTTTATGCACTTTTTCTTGCTACTCCAAGACATGGGCTTGAATGGTTGATTAATTTTATTATTGTTATTTTATTTTAAAAATTATTATTTGTTATTATTTAAATCTTATTTAATAAATGAATGTCATTGATGTTTTTTTTTATTTGAAATTGGTTTTTGCATATCTGAACTATTAAGTTATAAATTGTATAGTAATAAGTGTTGCTTCATATTCAATGTTAAAGCAAATCTTGTTTGGGTCCATATTAAAAGGTTCATTTGTTCAATGCTGGCCCGCGACTTTGTTCAAGTTTTACATTTTGGCCCACTGTGTATTTGAGTTTGACACCCCTGAGAGGGAGATTGGAACCCATCTTTGGGTGATTATTTAGGTGAGCTCACAAGTGAGATACCTGCAGATGAACATATCACAGAGTTTGTATCAGCGGGGCCTAGAACATATGCTTACAAGCTGTCAAGTGGGAAGACCTGTATGAAAGTGAAAGGGATTATGTTAAATGTAGAAAACTGCCAGAAAATCAATTTCACTAGTTTGAACGATCTAGTTTTTGACTACAAGCCTGGGGCAGCAGATTTACCCCAGAAAAAGATAGGAGTACAACAACCTGGTATTATAAGAAACAAAAAGAGTTGGACAATAGATACTGGTGTGATTATAAAAACCACAAAAGGTTGTGTATGACAAAAGGGTGAAGTTGGAGGATGGCTTTAGCACAGTATCCTACGGATACTAGCATGGTGGATGTTGTCAAACGGCTGCCTGGGTGAGAATCTTCACACTCTTGGTATCTTATCACATACCCCCCTGCTTAAGTTATTACGGACTGGTGTAACTGGTGAAACTTCTTCTCTACAGTCCGTAATCCGGGAAAGGGCATCCGCATTCTTGTGTAACTTCCCAGCACGATGTTCAACTTGAAAATCAAATGCCTGTAAGGCCATGTACCAGCGTGTCAACCTGGCATTGTGGTTCTTCATTTGCTGCAACCACTTAAGTGGGGCATGGTCCGTGACCAACTGGAACTTTCTCCCTGTAAGGTAAAACCTTAACGCCTCCACTGACCACTTGATAGCTAAACATTCTTTTTCTATTGTGGAATACTTTTGTTCAGCCGGTGACAACTTCCTGCTCAGGTACATCACAGGATGCTCCTCCCCATCATGACACTGGGATAGAACCGCTCCTAGCCCTACATCCGATGCATCGGTTTGAACCAGAAAGGGTTTCTTGAAGTCCACCCCTTTCAGTACCGGTCCTGTACACAATTTTCCTTTTAAGACTGAAAACGCTTTTTCAGCTTCAGGTGTCCACTTTAGCGGGTTTGGACAATTCTTCCGCAGCATATCCGTGAAAATTGCACTTTTCTCTGCGAATTGCGGTATAAAACTGCGGTAGTATCCAATAAGTCCTAAGAAACTTCTTAGTTGTTTCTTGGTTGTTGGAGGAGGAAAATTCCTGATGCTATCTACTTTACTCATTAGAGGTTTAATTTTTCCTCTTCCCACTAGGTGGCCCAGGTATTTTACCTCCCTATTTGCAAAGGCACTCTTCTTCGGGTTTAAAGTGATTCCTGCTTGCTTCATGGAGCACAAGACTGCCCTGATCCTCTTTAGATGCTCCGCCCAGGTGTTACTATGGATTATGACATCATCCATATATGCAAAAGCATAATTTTGGTGGGGTCGAAGTACCTGATCCACTAGCCTTTGGCAGGTAGCCGCTGCTCCATGCAGTCCGAAAGGCATCCTCTTGAACTGGAAAAGGCCAACGGGGGTGCTGAACGCAGTCTTCGGCTTCGACTCCCTGGTGAGAGGGATTTGCCAATATCCTTTTGTCATATCAAGGGTGGTTAAGTATTGAGCCTGTCCCAGCTGGTCCAACAGCTCTTCAATTCTTGGCATTGGATATGCATCAAAAACTGATATGGCGTTTACCTGCCGGAAGTCAATACAAAATCTTAAAGATCCATCAGGCTTCGGCACCAGGACTATGGGGCTATTCCAGGGACTCTTTGACTCCTCTATTACTCCCATGTCCAACATCTCCTGGACTTGTGCCACTACTTCCTGTCTCTTGGCTTCAGGCAAGCAATATGGCCTTTGACGAACTAATTTCCCAGGTGGAGTTATTATTTCATGGGCAACCAAATGTGTCTCCCCAGGTATGGGTGTCAACACATCTGGGAATTCTTTAAGCAATTTCCTAATTTCTTCCTGTTGTACCACTGTCAGGTCCTCACCTATTTGGGGCTCTGATGAAATATTGAAGGGCTAATCCGGACCTTGGGGCTACTCTCCCATAACATCCAATAGGTATTTCCACTTGGAGACCAGTGTCCACCAGGGCTCTCCCTTGGCTAGGTACAGTTACATTTTCTATGCTGCACAGGTCAAACCCAGCAGCTTGAGGGGTTGCCCGCTTAGGAGCTTGGGCCTTCTCTGTGACCCTATGGTACTTTAGGACGAATGTCTGCTTTGGGGTAGCTTGGTCTTCTGGACGCTTAACCATCTTTTTAGCTGGGGTCTGAGGACTTCCAAATAAAGGCCCGGGAGCTATTACCATTAAACCTTCTCCCTCCTTCTTTCCTAGTCCTTCCACTAGACCCTGCTTAAATCTTGGCCAGTCTCTTCCTAAAACCAAATCAAAGGGTAGCCTAGGCACCACTGCTAACAGGACTTCCTCTTGTCCCCCCAGGCACTTAACCTTTAGCCTATAGGTGGGATATGATGTTGCAGCACCGTGAATGCATCTGATGTGAACTTGGCTTTCAGGGTTCTAGGCACAAATCCTTCTTGGGCCTCTATCCTCTTCCAAAGCCTTTTTGACATCATACTCTGGTCTGCCCCAGAGTCTAACAAAGCATTTGTGGTAATTCCTTGCACATCAACCATCAAAAGTAATCCTTCTTTGGGCTGTTTTAAATCCAGACCCATTAAGCTAGTGTGTGTCTGGCATCTCTTTTCTAAATGTCCCCATTTTCCACACTTGAAACATTTCTTTCTATTCCACTGTCTCATCTGGTTTGATACAGTACATTCATTTTCAGAAACATTTTTAATTATTCTCTTTTCTGATACAGCACATCTAGCCTCAGCACCAATCTTCAGAGGGCCACCCATTCTATGGCAAGCCTGCATGGCTTCCAAGAATCTCTCTGCTAGCATGGTTGCCTCTCCAAGATTTTGGCAATTTTGCTGTATAAGGAAAGTGTGCAAATCTTTAGGCGCCCCAGACATAAATTGTTCAAGCATTATAATATCTAATAACATTTCTACCGTCTTTTGCTCAGGCTCCAACCATTTTACAGCTAAACCTCTGATTCTCTGACTCAGAGCTCTGGGTGTCTCACCCACTCTCAATGTAGTAGCTCTAAACATTCGCCTATACTCTGAAATAGACAACCCTAGGCGATCTCTAATAGCAGCCTTTACATCCTTATAAATCAAAGCCTGGGCTGCTGGCATTGCTCTATAAGCTGCAAGCGCCTCTCCAGTTAATGAGGCTGCCAGCCTTACTGCCCACTGGGTCTCTGGCCATGCTAATGCTTGTGCCACTCTTTCAAAAGACTCTAGAAAATCATCAACATTATCATCTGGAGTTAGCTTCCCAAAACTAAATGCCTCAATCCCTTGATTGAGTCCCACACTGTCCACATGTGGTGTACCAGTGTTCACTGCTGGTCTTGCATCTGTTCCACTTTGGTTCTTCAGCTCAACTAGGGCTTGCACCAGATCAAGCACTGGCCTCTGCTGGTCCATTAAGGCTCTCATAGCAGTGTCCTGAGCCTGCTGTGCTAGCTCCTGCTGCCTGCTGAACTGGGCTGCCATCCACTGAGCTAGTTCCTTTGAATCCATCTTGAACCCTGTAAGAAAATACAAAGAAAAAAAAAAACCAAAGTGCACCACCTTCCAAACAGGTGTGTTTTTTTCTACTTTTTTTTTTTTCAATTACCCTGTGCTTACTCCCATCCACCACTAGACATGCCCAGGTACTTATTACCTTGTCTCAGTGATGAATCCAGCTCTGCACAGGGTCTTTTCCTCCTGGGACAGCTTCCTGGAACAACCCCTTTTCCTCCAAAGTGTAGTTGAGGGAAATTTTTTTTTTCCAACTTTAAACTTGAACTTTAGTTGTAATCCTCAGCAAGTAAATCCGAAAAACTACGCCATTTGTCAGACGGCTGCCTGGGTGAGAATCTTCACACTCTTGGCAAGTGCATATTTCTATATGATTTGCAAGGTATTGTGGGCAATGTAGTTCATTCACACCAGACACAGCTGCTGACAATAATTTAGTTGTGCTCTTGGGTAAAGCCAATAAGATATTTATTTATGGGGTTATTTCTCCCAACACAGATATGCTTGGTAGCACATAAATTAGGTAACTTGCTTTCAGTGTTAACTTGGAAAAACAAAGTCAAGATCAGGAAAACAACAAATGAAAAGCTACAAAGCAAAAAAAAAAAATAAAAATAAAAAGCAAGAAACAAACTGTTCTTTTCACTCCCCTAGCTCACAAGCAATTAGGTAAGGCTTAATTGCTAGCAGTCACCAGCTGAAACCCCTTAGCTGGCTTGCCTTCCACTGTGTGGGTCAAATCCTGCTTCAGGAGCTTTTCTGAGTAGATTAAAGAACAAATTTGTATTTCTTTGTGATGGTTGCTGTACTTTATAACAGAAAGTTACCAACGGAGTTTAGATAGAGAGCAGTCCATATAAACAGGATCCTCATCTGCTATTATTCCCCCTTGTTCAACAAGCATGGGTTCAATATCATGGATTGGCACAGATGAATCTCTCAATGGAGCATTTTCAGGAGAATACTTGTTTCCCTGCTGTCTTTCAAGGTTATAGCTAGGGCATAGATCAGTGTTCATACCTGAGCTTCCATTGCTGCTAGAGTTCCTCTCTATATAGCCTGGCCAGTATGTAGTCCAGTTCTTATGTCCAGCCTTCCAATCCAGATCCCTGGACACTGGATCTCTCTTCACATACCTTCTGGCACGGGTCTTAGGGTCCCTTCCACGTGCAGCCGTCTCCCTCACAGGTAGCCTTTGGTGATTCCTAGCTCTGCAGCACCATTCCTCTGGCTTTCCCCAGCCCAATGGTGTATGCTGGCCCTTGGAATACCTCCCAGTATACGTACTGCTTTGGACTCTTCTAGACCTCTCAAAGGCTTTTCTCTTCCTTCTTCCAAAGGGTCTCTTTCCCTCTCTGTCCGTCCGGTTTGGCTTCTGCTTCTGATGATCCTTCAGATGAAACTGATGATCAAACTCAAGCTAATTCTCAGGATACTGAGGACAATTCTCTGGATATCCAAGGTGATCATGAAGATGGTCATCTGTAGAATAAACTCTACTCTTATTCTGCTTAGATGAGTGATCCTCCCTAACACAGCGCAGCTGTGCTGAATCAGGCCTTGCCCTTTGAGATGAGTGTTCCATCCTAGCACAGCGCAGCTGTGCTGAATCAAGCCCTGCCCTTTGCAATGAGTGCTTGGGGATTACCTCATAGCCCTTTTGATTGAACACACGTTTTCTCACTTCAGCTCCTCTCATGGCTGTTGGAAACCTGGTGCATTCTGGGACTGGTAGTCTTTTATGGCAAAATTCTGTTTTCTCATTTCTACCAGCACTGACAGGTTGCTTGTTCAGAGACACTTCACCTTTTCTGTAGCCCCTTCCTGAGCTATGATAAGCTTCCTTATCACAATGTGTGCTGGTCACATCCTTTTTCTTGTATTTTAGCTGGGCCATCCAATTCAGGCAAGAGCTTCTTTGTTAAAACGCTGTTAGAACACGCTGGTCATGTATTGACTGTCATGCATAACAATATTGTATGGTGTTACAGTTGCTGGCAACCTTTGTATGAAGAAATGTTAAATAAATATCCTTTTATTACATTTATGGACACTTTGCCTGATACTTTTAATAATGAACGAATGTTTCCAACCAATAAAGTAAACTTGGTTATTGTTGATGATCTAATGGATTCTGCCTGTAAAAGTGGTGAAATAGAGAAAGCCTTTACCAAGTATGTGCATCACAGAAACCTGAGCATCATCTATATTGTTCAAAATGTTTTCTGCCAAGGCAAAGCAAGCTGGACTATAACTTTAAATACCAAATACATGGTGCTCTTTAAGAATCCTAAAGATAAGTTACAGATTGTCATTCTAGCCAGGCAGATGTACCCTGGAAAATCAAAACTTTTTTTAGAAGTCTTCGAGGATGCCACCAGAAAGCTGTTTGGTTATCTCGTTGTGGATTTAAACACCACAACGCCTGAGGCTTACAGACTGAGGACGGATATCTTCCCACTAGATTGGACTATGGTATACTGTGAAAATCCACAAATCCCCCATAAAAAGAAATGAATATATAACCAGCCCTTCATACATGCTTGTGTGTCTCAGACAACATGTCTCGCTGTGTAAAGAGAGACCTGCCCCTTTTAAAACGTTTGGTTCAAGCCTCTCCCCAGCACAGAAGAGCCATCCTGAATACAGCTTCTAATGATTTGGTAGCAGCTATTGTTGAAATCGCTCTCAACACCCTAAAATGTAACATTCCTCTTTCACAACACCAGATAAAGGTTTTAAAGGGGAAGCGTCACGCCATAAAGAGTCTGTGCAATAAAAGACTACTCATTAAAAATAAGAAGCAGTTGGTGAGACAGTCGGGTGGATTTATCGGACCACTGTTAAGTTTTGCATTACCATTGATAACAGGGCTTCTGACAAAACGCTAATGCAGCACACATAGTCCCTAGTCAACAACTCGAGCGCTTGAGAAACCCTCCAGATCGGGCTGAAAATATTAGAACCACGACCATTCATAAGTTAGATGAAGAAATGAAAAACATCCTGCAAAGTGTTGGTATGTCTGAACATGAAAAGGCTAAATGTTACTCAGAACTGTTACAGCGCTATCTCATGCTTAACAGACAAAGGGATATGGAAAAAGAACAAATAAACTTGTATCTACAGGCACAAGATGAGACATCAACAGCAGCATCTCTAGAAAATATTATACCTCCAGACCCTGTAAAACAAGAAGTGTTAAACAGCATCAATATGCGCTATAGGAAAAATGCTGAGGTGCTGCTTAATAAACTGTTAAAAAACAAGGATGTGGTATCCTGGGAGGGAAATGGAACATTTGTATACCGGGGAAACCCTGTCAATCGCTCTAACCTACTTGACCTCGTTCATGGAGCTACGCAGCCCCAAGCTCTTTCACAACGAAGAATACCCAGGGGCTGGGGGAGTTCATGCAAACCCTAGCTGAATTAAATATGCCCTCCACGGTGATGGGTAATGCAGCCAACAGAGATGTGCTGGCACGCCTCAAGGAGAACCCATCTGTGAAGTTTACTAAAATGTACACGAAGCCGACAAAGAGCAAAGAGCTATTCCCTCACAAAAAGCGTAAATTATCTCATAGCTACCGGTGGCTGAGTGTATAAAAATGTATTTTCAGTAAAATGTTTAAAACAAAAAATAAAAGACTAGACAGTGCTTTATTTTCAAAATCCTCCTTAGAGGGGGTACTTTTTATTTAGAAACAGCATAACATTCATGATAGGAAACACACACCTACTGGTTATGAAACAGATTTCTAAAAGATCTACACAAAGTTTGTTTGTTGCCTTTTACAAAATGTAACACCATATCATCATTTTGTATTAAATCTTCAGAATACATTTCTAAGATATTTTCAAAAGGCACCTCTTTACAGCGGTGGTGCAAGAAAAACACACAATGATATCCACAAGCCGTGGACATTGGGTGCTGTAATTGTCTGTTGTGGTATAAAACAGCTTTACAATGCTTGTTGAAAAGCTCATAATGCTGGTAGGAAAGAATAAGTGGGATATTGTATTTCCACTAGCCCTACACGGTTCTTGTAAGTCCAACAGCCTTGCTAGTTGTATGGTAAAATTAGAGCTGGTATTTTGGGGAAACACACCTGATGAGGCATTGCTAGGCAGTGTGATATAAAAGCCCCCATCATTCTTTTTTTTTATGTCGCTTCAAAAGAAAGAAATCAGATGTCTTGAATCTCTGATGCTTTAACCCAACTGTTAAATTTAACAGGCCATTCCCTCCATTTCATGAGGTAGAACTGTTCCTGCCACATCCTTCTACCTTTAGAACCTTTTCAATTCGGTATATTCTGTCCTGTTGTGGGGTGACTTTTAGCAATTCTTCAGGATAAAAAGAACGTTGTATGGCTTCACCGTCATAATTATGTATCTTGTATGTCACTTTCTGACCCCTGTTTAAAATGTCCGTTATTATAAATACCTCGTCAGTCCATGTTTGCTCGTAACCTTTTTCAAATTTTCCTTTAGTTTTTGAAAGTCTTACATGATCTCCTTTCTTTAAGGGGTTCTTGGTGTGCTTACGTTTGATGCTATCACTGTAGACTCTTTTCCAGATCTGCAGAGAATTTGTGTATGTCACATCTATAGGCCTTGCCTTTATTGTTCTGTGAAAACTATGATTATAGCTGTGTACAAAAGCCTGCAGTACATCTTGGTACCTAAAGGTGTTGTGTGTTGTAAAATAACGCCACATTTTGGATTTCAAAGTCCTGTTAAACCTTTCTACCACCGCTGCTTTAACATCGTTATTGGTTACAAAATGATGAACCCCTCTTTGTTTTAATAAATTCTTCAGAGACCTATTTAAAAATTCTTTACCCTTGTCTGTCTGTATTTTTTCAGGTATACAACCTAGAATAAATATTTTTTCAAAGGCTTTAGCAACTTCATGACCGTTTTTCAATTTTAAACTTGCAGCCCAAGCATATTTTGACAGGATGTCTACCACTGTTAAGATGTATTTATAGCCATTGTTATAATGGGACAAGGCTGCCATATCAACTAAATCAGCCTGCCATTGTGCATCCACATCTGACACGATCGTCTTGTTTCTTTTAAAACGGACCCTAGCAGGTCTGTGTAAAGTATAAGCATCTTGTCCAGTAGCCCATCTAACTACATCTTTTCTGTTGACTGTTTTATCATGCTTTTTAGCAGCTTGAAATAGAGGATTTATGCCCCCATAGCTCCCTATCACTTTTGGGTCATAGTAAATGCTCTTCAATAAGGTTTCCTTCATGATTGCCATGCTTTGACTATTCTTTTTATTTTGCTAACATCTTCAGAATGGATTTATTCCACAAATCCTGTGTGTTTTAAAGTATATCCTGTTCTTTCTACCCATCACATGTTGTCATTTCCTTTCCTAGAAGCATGTCCAGGCTTGTTTCTCTGTATTTTTTTTTCAAAGCCACTAAAAAAATAGCTGTAGTGGGATTTGAACCCAGGTCTCTCTCTCTCTATGTTTCAGCCTGAACTTCTCTGCTACCAGAATACTTCTCTCTAACAGTGAGGTCTTAAAAGCAAAATTCTATCACATGGACAGCACTGGTTTCTCTAACAAAGATGTGTTAATTGCATTTTAACATTTGGAAAGAAAAGCCTGTATACCAAATGCTGTGTGCCTGCATCACATTACAGATACAGGTTTGTGTTCCTGTTGCTACCAAAGGGTTATTTTTAACAGTCATTTCTAAATAGTCTACAATACTCACAGAAGCCTTGCACTGCTTTGTGAGAAAAAAAACTCGGCGAGGGAAAGAAAGCATTTTTGTTTTGTTTTCCAGGGTTCCTGCTTTTGCAGATGTCAGCATTAACCAGAAGCAAAATACATTTCCAGAGTCAGTCACTCTGCTTCCGCTGATGTCAGCATAAACCGGTAGCAAAACACATTTCCGGGGGGTCAGACACCCTGTTTCCGGTGATGTCATTGAAAAGCAACACTGTCCATTTCCAATGACACCCTGTTTCTGGTGATGTCATTTCTGATGATGTAGGCTGCGGAGCGTGGTTGAGGGTGGGAGGGTGTGGGTGTGGTACAAACCTGGAAGTTGGCACTGATTAGCTAATGCCATCATTGTGGGGCGGGGTGGGGCGTGGCACAAACCTGGAAGTGGGCGCTGATTGGCTGATATCCTTGGGGGCGGGATAGGGCGTGTCAGAGAGGGGCGCAGACACGCCTGGGGCATGGATGGGAGGAGCTAGCTCACCATTAATTTCTATGGGAGGGGCATGGCCAGAGGCGGGACATACACCGGAGGTGAGTGCTGATTGGCTGCTGTCATCCTTATCTCACCTGTCAATCAGTTTGATGAGTAGTAACATAGTAACAAAGTAAATGACAGCAGATAAAGACCAGTATGGTTCATCTAGTCTGCCCAGTAAGATGGCCGGAGTAAGATGGCAGGAGTAGGTGCCACTCTGTGCAGGCCACCCCTCCCCATGTCTTTGTTTAGGGGTGAACCCACCGATCCATGCAGGACACCCCTATTTGTTGAGAAATTAGATGGTTCCGTTTATTTTGATTTTATTCTGTTGCTATAAATGGATCCATTGTGTCTGTCCCATGCCATTTTGAATTCTGTCACTGTATTTGCCCCATCACCTCCATCGGGAGGGCATTCCAAGCATCCACCACCCTCTCAGTGAAAAAGTATTTCCTGATATTGCCTTTCAATTTTCCACCTTGCAGCTTCATGTTATGACCTTTCATTTTACAGCTTCCCCATCTTTAAAAGAGGTTTGTTTGATCATTATTTCTCCTTAAGTATTTAAAGGTCTGAATCATATCTCCCCTATCCCTCCTCTCCTCCAAAGTGTACATATTTAGGTCTTCAAGTCTCTTCTCATAAGGCTTCTGACGCAGGCTCCAAATCATTTTGGTCGCCTTCCTCTGAACAGTTTCCATTCTTTTTACATCCTTTGCAAGATACGGTCTCCAAAACTGAACACAGTATTCCAAGTGAGGCCTCACCTGTGACTTATACAGTGGTATTAGAACCTCTTTATACTACTATCCCTAATAGATGGGTATCTAAAAGGATTAAGATCATCAAAGATATTGAGGAAGATCCAAGACATCAAGCTGAAGCATGCTGCATGAAAAGAAGAAGACCTGAAATTTATATGTTCCAATAATACGTTGAAAGTAGCAGCAGAAGCACAAAAACTGTGAAGATATGAAGAACACAGAAAAGTATCAAAATAAACTATTAGAGAGAACCCATATAGTATGGTTGGTGGCATCTTGGGTCATGGTTTCAGTACCTACCTCAAGATTTCTTAACCAGGGATGATAATAGCCTAAATAAGGATATTGATAAAGTCTAGTATTGTTAGGGAGGGGATCATCTAATAGGTAAGGAGTTCCATCCAAGAAATATTTCTGCAAGGTATACTGGGAGACATTAAGTATCCAATAGGCATGGTTATTTGTCATAATTGTCCGGCATATTACTAGGGGATTTTGCCCTACATGTTGGGTGCCCTCTCTGTGGAAACAAATATGTGGTTTACTTTTAGGTTGGGGACTGACAACCCGAGGGGCAGTGGTAGCGTTTTCAGGCCATGGCAGGGTATAATATAATTAAATTTTATTTGATTTGTGTCTAAATGTTTCAGAACTTCCAAGATTAATGGCTGAGGCCGGGGTAGAAACCCATACTGGGTGGCTACTGGATGAGGCAAGTACACTGCACAACTAGAAACATTGAAATGCTGAATCAAAGAGTGAATGTGGGAATTAAATATGTTATAATAATCCTCATGCCCAGTCCAAGGGGCATGAGGGTCATAAGTAGGAGCAGTATGATCATGGAATCCAGATGGAGGTGTTTTAGAAAGCAGAGGGTAGGGCTAAATGGCCAATATTCCCAATGGAAAAAGGTGAATAGTGGAGTACCCCAGGGATCTGTACTGGGTCCGCTATGACATATTCATAAATGACCTGGAAAAGGGGATAACGAGTGAGGTTATCAAATTTGCAGATGACACAAAACTGTTTAAAGTTGTTAAAACCCAAGAGGATTGTGGAAAACTGCAGGAGGATCTGGATAAATTGGAAGACTGGGCATCCAAATGGCAGATGAAATTTAATGTGGACAAGTGCAAAGTTATGCACCTAGGAAAGAACAACCCACATTATAGTTACACGATGCAAGGCTCCACATTAGAAACCACCACCCTGGAAAAAGATTTAGGAGTCATCGTGGATAACATGTTAAAACCCTCCGCCCAGTGTGCAGCGGCGGCCAAGAAAGCAAATAGAATGCTAGGTATCATAAGGAAAGGGATGGAGAATAAAACAAAGGATATTATAATGCCTCTGTATCGCTCCATGGTACGACCGCACCTTGAATATTGTGTGCAATTCTGGTCACCGTATTTTAAAAAGGACATAGCGTTATTAGAAAAAGTACAGAGAAGAGCCACCAAATTGGTGAAGGGGATGGAAGGCTACTCCTATGAAGAGAGGCTAAAAAGGTTAGGGCTCTTTAACCTGGAAAAGAGACGGCTGAGGGGAGATATGATAGAGGTCTATAAATTAATGAATGGAGTGGAACGGATAAACGTGGATCAATTGTTTACGCTATCAGAATATAGAAAGACTAGGGGACATGTAATGAAGCTACAGGGTAAACTATTTAAGACAAATAAGAGAAAATATTTTTTCACTCACCGTGTAATCAAACTCTGGAATCTGTTACCAGAGGATGTAGTAAGGGCTGTTAGTATATCTGGGTTTAAAAAAGGTTTGGACAAGTTCCTGGAGGAAAGGTCCATAAACCACTATTAAAAAGGGACCCAGGATATCAATGCTTGACCCAGTACAAGCATTGTGGAACCTGTGTCTTTTGGGGATATTGCTAGATTGGCCATTGTTGGAAACAGGATACTGGGCTTGATGGACCTCGGTCTGACCCAGTATGGCATGTCTTATGTTCTTACCTTGGTTTGAAGGGGGAGGTGTGGGATAGGCATCATCAGTTTCACAGGGAGCCTATAACCCATATAAGAAAAAAGAATAACAATGCCGCAGCCACAAAGGTACAACATAGCAGCATTCCGAAGAAGGCTGCAAATGTCCAGTAATCCTGCTATCATCCCTCAAATAAGGGAAGAGTGGACTAGTGGTTAGGACATGGTATCTCAGGCTGGAGGGCCAGGGGTTCAAGTCCCACCTGGGGACAGCAATCTCATGCTGGAGGAACTGGGGTTTCTAGTCCTATAGGCACTCCTTGTGTCCTCAGGCAAGCCACTTAACCCTCTTTTGCCACAGGTACACATAGATTGTGAGCCCTTTGGGGACAAGGGAATATATCCAGTACCTGTTTGTAGTAATTACATAATGTAAATTGCTTTGATTGAAGGATAAGGTGGTATAAAAACTGGTTAAATAAAATGATGAAAGGCTATAACTGCCAGCAAACTGAGGATCACAAAAGTGAGAAATTGAGTCCAACTCAACTTCAATCTCTTCAGGAACGGTAGGCCTTCCTAAGGGGTGGTACTTCATCCAGATGGTGGAACCTTCTTGCACTGGTCCAGGTGTATCCACATCTTGCATCCTGTGATAAGGAAGCTTATCAAAGCTCAGGGAGTAATGACAAAAGAGGAGAGTTTACTCTGATCAAGGGACTTGTGCTGGCAGGTTATAGAAATAAGACAGCTTGTTTCCCTAAAAGACTACATGTTCCAGAATGCACCAGTATGGAGAAAGTCCCTAGGGGAGCTAGAGTGGAAAAGCATGAGCCTAATCAGAGAAAGCATTATGTCATCCCTAATCAAACAGCCTCTAGAACAGGGGTCTCAAACTCAAATTGCTTTGAGGGCCAAATGAGGACTTGTAGAGTAACCCGGGGGCCGCACAAGACGCAGGCCTCATTTGCATAAGGGCATCATTTGCATAAGTGCATCATTTGCATAAATATTTGCATAATGTTACCATACACTAACTTTTAGTAAACATGCAGAACATACACCATCACCAAACAAGGAATCACAATTTAGAAACAGGAAGACAATTAAACTGGGAACCCCAAAAGCCAAACTTAGAATGTACAACACTGTAGAAATAAAACTATAAATTGATTTCTTCTTGTATTAAATAAAGTGCAGACGTTAAAGATGCACATTTCCAAGAGCTGACATATTTCAGTTAATAAATTCAAAATAAAGAGATATTTTTCTACCTTTTGTGCATTTTTTTTTCAGTTGTAATTGTTCCAGCCACTTTCTTCTTCTGGTTTCTTCGTGTCTTCTGCTAACGCTCCATTGTCTGCTGTCCATTTGTCCTTTCTTCTTTCCTAGTTTTTTTCCATTCTCTCTACATCTGCTTTAACATACTAATCATTCTCCTTTTGCTCTTTCCTCATTCCTATTTCATCCACTCAAATTTTACCCCTCCATCCTCAATCCCCACTTACTCTCCCAATACCCGGCCAATTGTAGATTTTTCTTCCCTCCCACACAAAATATATTTCCCCTCTCCATTTCACTCTCCCAGCCCCATCCCATTCTAATCGTCCCCCAACATCAACTCCCTTCTAGCTCCTGCCCCACCCAGCATCCGCTCCCTTCTAGTCCCCGCATCATCAGCCCATTTCCAGTCCTAGCTCCCTCCCCTCACAGCCCATTTCCTTTCCAAGCCCCCCTCCCCATCAGCCCATTTCCATTCCAAGCCCCCTTCCACTCAGCCCCTTTCCATTCCAAGACCCTGTCCCCATCAGCTATTTGCAGTTCAAGCTCCCCCTTTTACTCGGCCCATTTCCAGTCGTAGCCCCCCCCCCCATCTGCCCATTTCTTTCCAAGCCCCCTTCCCCATCAGCCCATTTCCATTCCAAGCCCCCTTCCACTCAGCCCCTTTCCATTCCAAGACCCTGTCCCCATCAGCTATTTGCAGTTCAAGCTCCCCCTTCTACTTGGCCCCCCCCCAGTCCATTACCAGTTCTAGCCCCCCCCATAGCCCATTACCAGTCCTAAGCCCCCCAACAGCCCACTTCCAGTCCTAACCCTTCCATCACCCCATCTGCATTCTTAGCCCCCCCATAACCCCATTTTCAGTCTTAGCCCCCCAATCAGACCACCTCCAGTCCTAACCCCCATCTGTCCATTACCAGTCCAAACCTCCCATCACCCCATTTTCAGTACCATCCCCCATCACCCCATTTTCAGTCCTAACCCCCCCCATTACTAGTCCTAACCCCCCCCATTACTAGTCCTAACCCCCCCTCCCCCCCATCAGCCCAAGTAAAAATAGTTAAAGCCCCTGATAGAGGATGCTGATCCTGGATAGAAAGTCATGAGATCGGGGAGGAGGGGCACTTTTCCCAGTCGCTGCTGCCGGAGGGAGGGAGGGGGGGGGGTGGCTGCTGACATCCATTCCGGAGGGGGAAGAAGGTAAGAGCCTCTCCCAGCAGATGCCCCTAAGGAGCCCCCCCCCCACCGCGCCCCCGGGACTCACCTGCGTCCGCGCTCACACCCGCCTGCCCGCAGCCTCAGGCCACATAGCAACGGGGATCGGGGCCGCCGCTTGCCCGACAGAGGCAGGGGCCGAGCTGCGAGCGACGAGGAAGAGCGGCACATCCTGCCTGGCCGTGCGCGGCGTGGAAAGCCATTGGCCGCGGTGCAGGGCACTTCCTGCCCCTGCCTAGGGGCGGATCGGGGGCCCGGAGCCAGCCCCCTAACGGGCACCGCTAGCCTGGAACGAGGCTCGTGCCGGAGCCACCCATTAACGGTTCTGGTGTCGGTTGCACGGTTCTGCTGCTATCAGTGAGTGCATGGGCTCGAAGAGCTGATGCTGGAGCCGCAGATGTAAGGGACAGTCCCTGCTTTACAAACATGAACGGCAGCAGCAGCAGAAGCCGGGGGTTTTTTTGTTTCGTCTGCATCGCGGGCCGCACAAAGGTCTCTCGCGGGCCGCATGCGGCCCGCGGGCCGCGTGTTTGAGACCCCTGCTCTAGAAGAATGCTTAATCCACAACACCTGAAGAATGCAAGGGTGGAGTTGCAATCTAAGCCCTTTAAAGCTAGAGGGGAATCTTCAGGAAGACAGAAGGAGAAGGGGAATCAGAAGGAGAATGAGAACAGAAGGAAGAACAACCGGAACCTGAAGGAACAAGGACAAGGAAACAGACGGTCCAAGAGAGGAGCTCAGAGAAGTACCTATGCCTGGAGAGATACCCGGGGGAAAGAAAAATCTTTAGAGGACTGGAAAAAGCGAGAGGTCTGTAGATCCACAGCCAGGGACCTGCAAGCAACGCCTAGGAAGAGGACTGTTGCAGCTAAGGAGGAAAGGAGTCCAAATACCTCTTGGAGGACGTCTGGAGAAAGGATCCTGAGGTCCAGAGATACCAACTGGAGGACAGGACACAGAAGCTCTGTTGCATACTGGCCAGAATACCAGAAGAAGCAGCCTGACCCTTGCCTGAATTCAGGTAGGAACTGTGAACGTTTCTCTAGCTTTGAGCAGTGCAGGGAAATAGTTTCTGTCCGTGTAGAGGTCAGTTCCTAAAGCCCTCTGAGTCAGACGGAGAAACAGAATCTATGCAATTTCAAGAGCAAGGTTCAGTATCTGATACAGAGGATAATTATATGGACTGTTCTTTGAGTAAGTTGTTATTTTAGGAAAATCCTAAATATCAGAGCAAACATCAAAAGGAAACAATCTAAATATTAGCTTCCCATAAAGTTTTGTTGAATGAAAAAAGCTTTTGGGAAGGTTTTGTACGTGTGCTGAAACCAAGCTACTGATTGCAGTTAATTGTCACCTGCTGATAGAGGAGAGCCCAGCACAAGCTGTGCACACGTAGGTTTAAAAAGTTCTTTTCTTTATGGAGAAAGTGAGCATTGTTTTTGTATAAAGAAGTTTCCCTCTTTGATTTGTTTTCCCTAGCACTGCTAAGGAGTTTATTAACAGTGGCTGAAAGAAGCCTTTCTGTTCTATAAAGGACTTTGATTCTTATTTGCATAAGATATTTCAGTTGCCTTATTTTGTGTTGAATAAAACCTGGAGAAGTTATCTGGATGGTGTTACCAAGCATATCTGTGTGTGGGATAATCACCCCATAAATAAACTCTAATTTTGTCTACACTCGATCAACTACAAGAGTTTTCATTATTTTAAAAAGGCAAGCTTTGTGTGAATGGACTTCAAGAACCACAATCCTTTGCAAGACAGTTAATTTGCATACTGGTCAAGATGGTGGTACCTTCATAACAAGCACCCCCTTTTACAATCCTTTAACCTTCAAAGCTGAGTATCCCATCAATATGACTTGAAAGAGACCAAGAAATTTAGCTGCCAAGGAAGACTTCGGTTCTGGGTCCTTAATCAGCACCCAATCACCCAGTTCCACTTTTGGAGATGACGAGGAGTCCAAGGCACCCTTTTTTGTCAGCTGCAAAAGGAAGGGGACATCAAAATTGATACAAATATTTACAATAGGATAATGTATCACTGCGCAACAGCTGAGGGTCGGGCATCTTTTCAGTTGACACAATAATGTGAGCTAGCATGGTAGCTGGACTTCCGGTAATAATCTCATAGGGAGTGAGATCACTACAGGTCCTTTGGGGAGAATTTTGAATTGAAAATAAAGCAAACAGTAGAACCTCCACCCAATCCTGACTCCAATCATGAGTTAGGGAGAGGAGGAGCGCTTTCAGCGTCTGGTTCATCCGTTCCACTTGGCCAGAGCTTTACGGATGATACGGAGGGTGAAGCTGTTAATGAAGACCAAAAATGTTGGTAATACCTTTCCATACTTCTGCCATGAATGCTGGACCCTGATCTGAGGAGAGGACCAAATGTACTCTCCACAATGGAATAAGCTGATGGAAAAGTTTCAACTGGAGAATGGGGACATTGGTCAAATTGATTTATTCCAGTTGCAGGGAATGGAGAAGGACTGGACTATCACTTTTGAAAAGAGACGGCCCATGAGACGTGCTTCCAGAGGTGCTGATAAAGAAGAAATCAAGATCGACACAGAAGCAGCACGATTCAGAGCAATGGCTCCATGTTAGAAATATCAGGAAAGAAAAGAGCAACTTGGCAGCGCCCAGCCTCATTTCAGCCAAAGAAGTTGGTTTGTTTGAAGGTGGAGAAAAGGAATACAAATACATTTCATATCATTTCAAGGTTTGCCATCAGCCACAATGGAAAGAGAAAGAGAGCAGGAAGATTTTTCCCAAAGTCACCCTGTCGAGGCACAAATAACTTCTGCCGTACTTATAACTGCTGAGAATGGGCTGTTCAGTATGAAAAATGAACACTCAACTTTTTCAGGAGACCGATCCCGAAAATAGCATTTCAGTGGCAGCTGCAAAGGTGTTAGAAGAAATCTGCAGTGGGCCAGGCATGTCCCACAGCTCCCTACAGAGAATTCAGGGATGGGTTTTTGGGATTTCTCCAGCTTGTTGGGAATCAGCACTCTACTCATACTGTGCTCACATACAGTATTGCATAGCACATATTATTTCTCGTCAGCTGATGCAGTTGTGCTGTTGTTCAAGCTCACAGGAGACCAGTTTCACCAGCAATTTCTGTGACTACTTTGCCTCTTTTGAGCTAGTACCAAGATTTCTAGAGAAAAGAAAAAAAAATCCTTTGGGTGGCATTCATAGCTGTCATTGTCAGGCACTTCTGTAGAAAGAATTCAAGGTATGCGATTTACATATATAAAGTCATTATGATCGGAGTGCACCTTATTGAAAAGATGCAAGGCATGCCTGGTGACAATCAAATCATCATTGAAGGACTTCTATTGACATTGAAGAAAAACATAATTCAAACATGAACGTGACCTTTGGGGAAGTAATTGACTTTTTTGTATTACTGATCTGAATGCCTAGCACATGAGCATTGCATATTAGGCCGATAAGAACACATTTGGGGTGAAATAGGTAAGTTGAAGAATTGCCTTGACCTTTTGGACTCATTTACCTGCTATTGTGGAAAGTCATGATGAGGTTAAATCCATTGTTTCCTTCTTCACTTCATTATCAAAATGAATAGTTTTATATTCAGTTGCTATAAGACCTGAACAATACCATCAGACTGTCATTAATCTATGGGGTGAAAATACTCACGCACAGGTCTAACTAATCTTTCCTAGCTGTGGATGTGATAATGAAATGGTGGCTTTATGCTTTTTCCTCCTCATGCACTTTCTCCTTCCCTATAAAGCTTCAAGGGTTGTGAGAAGGCATCGGTAAGCTTCACAAAGAAACCCTGAGAGATTAGGACTGGCCAATATGGCTTCCAACATGGATCCAAGAGAGTAGCGCACAGGGAGGAAAACAAGACAAAATTTCTTGGATAAGGAGTGAAAAGGAGTGGTCCTGCTTTGTGGCTAGTTGCTGGAATACATCCTTAGCAGTGTGCACAGGGACACTGAGCAGAGGGAATTGGATAAGTGGTCTTTTTCCACTGTCACCTTGCAATGCAAGCATTATTTTCATTGCCATACCAAGGACAGCAAGCTGTGAAGCTTACAGAAAGTGACACATTTTGTTCAAGGGATGCAGCCTTGGAGGTGAAGAGCAGTTGACTATCAGGTTTTCCTGGATATCTGGTGGGGTCGAAGAGGATATTCTGTTCTGTTGCTTATTCAATGACCAGTTTTTCAGCTGGCACAGCAACTGCATTAACTTAACTGCTGGTGCCAGTGATAAAATTAATATCTACGAACATTCAGCACTGAATATATAGATAGTGTGGTCATTGTTCTGGAACTATCCATTTAGTTTAGGCCTTCTAGTCTGCTGCCAGCAGGATAGGAACCTTGCCTGGGCTTCTCTTACTTATTTATTTAACAGGTTTTATATACCGCTTTCTCGTCAATTCAAAGCGGTTTACATATAACACTTATAGCAACGAGCTTTACATAGAAGAGGTAGTTACAACTAGGAGGGTTACATGGGTTATAATGAATACATTTAAATTATCAACTATATACAGAAATATGAGAGAATGATATTATGTTGACGAGGAGTGATATGATTTAACGAGAGATCTTGGTTATTGAGTTGCTGTTTTGGTCAGTTCAGCAGAGGTTACTTCTGCCTGTAGGATGGGAACCTTGCTGGCATTCACTCCCTCTCCCCCCCCTGTAATCTTCTGATGGTGGAGCCCAGATTTCCCTGCCAACTAGATACTTCTAGTATTGCTGGCTTCTGCTCTCTTCTGCTATCTCCATATTCATAAGTTTCTTTGCACATGCACAAACAAACCTGCATATATAGATGGAAGGACAAACAGAGATGGACTGACCCTCAACAATAGGCAATATTGCAAAATTGGGGTGGAGTGGAGGAGTAGCCTAATGGTTAAGAACACTGGCTTAAAGAACCCAGAGACCAGGGTTCAATTCCCACTAGTACTTCTGTGGCTTTGGGCAAGTCACTTAACCCTCCGTTGCCTCAGAAAAATCCAAGTTATTAATGTCCCTGTTTAATGTCCATTACTAAGTTTCAATGTAAACCACTTTGATTGAAATGATAAAGCAGCATACAAAACCTGTGAAATAAATAAAATAGGCTTACTACTACAGATTGAAGAGGAGAGAGATGACAGAGGGAGACCAGCAAGGAGGAGGTTGAAATAATCTAGATGGGAGGTGACTGACTGATGAGTGTGTTCAGAAAGCAAGGGGCAAATTTTGCTGGTGTTATAGAGAAAGAAATCAAAATCTCTATGTTTCGTTCAACTCTAACACATTTAAAGTGAAGCTTCTCTGTCACTGTTTTTTATTTTATTATTCTACCGGTTTCCAAAGGTCTCAGACTTCTTGCAGCACAGCTGCTGGACTAAACGCCCTACTGCATGTGCTTGATCGCATCAACGACCTATCTCAGAAACCGTTTTTATCAAAGTTAACACAGCTTGTGCTCCTCTTTACTGGATGCACTTTTCTATGCAAATACATATATATGCTGCCCGCGTCTAGCTTTTCTCTAAATGGCATCAATCCTAGAGTTGCTTGTCTTCCCAAAAAGCGTTTTTTGGGAAGACAAGCAACTCCAGGATTGATGCCATTTAGAGAAAAGCTAGACGCGGGCAGCATTGCTATATATAGTAAGTGAAATGAAGGAAACATCTTTTAGATATATATTTTAAACTTTACATTTTATAACAGTAGTTTGATTCGGGCGAGGGGAAGCTAAAAGGTTGTCACGTTTGTTTTTTTAGAGCACTAAAAGGGTGTTATATAAGGATCCCCTGAAGAAACTGTAGGCAGTGAAACGCGTCGGGATCTTTGGGATCGATGATACATACAGCGGCTGACTCCAGACTATACAAACTTTCCAGCTAAGTGATGGACTCAACAAAATAGTTATTAATATATATGTATTTGCATAGAAAAGTGCATCCAGTAAAGAGGAGCACAAGCTGTGTTAACTTTGATATAAAAAACCGGTTTCTGAGATAGGTCGTTGATGCGATCAAGCACATGCAGTAGGGCGTTTAGTCCAGCAGCTGTGCTGCAAGAAGTCTGAGACCTTTGGAAACCGGTAGAATAATATAATAAAATAAAATAAAAAACAGTGACAGAGAAGCTTCACTTTAAATGTGTTAGATTTGAACGAAACATAGAGATTTTGACTGTATACGTTCACGAAGAGACCAAGTACATTTATAGAGAAAGAAATGACATGTTTTAGCTATCAGTTGGATATGTGTGGAGAAGGAGAGGGAGGAGTTGAAGACGACTCCAAGGTTGTGAGCTGAGGAAACAGGGAGTAGTAGAGTGTTATCCACAGAGATTGAGAAAGGAGAAAAAAGGAAAAGTAGGTTTAGCGGGAAAAAATAAGAAGCTTGGTTTTGGCCATGTTCAATTTCAAATGGCGGTGAGATATCCAGGCAGTAATATCAGATAGGCAGGCAGAGATTTGGGACTGGATTGCTGGAGAGATTTCAGGTGTAGAGAGGTAGATCTGAGAGTCGTCAGCGTAAAAATGGTACTGAAAACCATGGGAGGAAATGAGTGCACCAAGAGAGTGGGTATAGAAAGAGAAAAGGAGTGGGTCAAAGACAGACCCTTGGGGTACATCAACGGAGAACAGGATAGCAGTAGAGGAGGATCCAACAGTACATATACTAAAAGTGCAATGGGAAAAATAAGAATAGCACAGAGCCCTTAAAACCAAGTGAGGGCAAGGGGTCAAGGGGTCAAGGAAAAGATGGTGGTCAATAGTGTCAAAAGCAGCAGTCCCAACTCAAAAAACGAAAAGAAAACAATCCACATGTAACCGTGTATTCTCCTGTTTGCACCTACTGCTTGGAACTCCCTCCCGATTGATTTGCAAGAATGCTTGGACCCCTCCACCTTCAGGAAGCAGCTCAAAATATACCTATTCCAAGAACATTTTACCACAACATTTACCCAGGATCCACAACCCAACGTGACCTAACTTACTCTAGCTTGTCAACCTAACTAGCTCTTGCCTAGCCAGTCCACTCACCCTCCCATCCTTCAATATATGCTCCACAACTCCCCCTTACCCTCACCTACTCCCCCTCTTGTACATAGCTACAATGATCACAGCTATGTGGCATAGTATGTTTATGTTGTTGTCTGTTCTTGTTCTTTGTAAAGCAGATGTTCCTACACTGCTCTGTTGTGTTCTATGTACACTGCCTTGAATTGTAGAAAGGTGGTATATAAACAAATTTTAAATAAATAAATAAATAAATAAAAAGGATGAGGATTGAGTAAAGGCCCTTGGATTTTGCCAGGAACAGTTCACTGGAGACTTTGGCAAGAGCCATTTCAGTAGGATATAAAGAATGAAAGTCAGATTTCAATTGATAAAGAAGAGCTTGAGAGAAGAGAAAGTCAAGGCAATGGTGATGAACTGCACGTTCAAGTAGTTTAGAAATGAAGGGGAGTGAAAAGAGTGAAACTTAGCAGTTGATGGTCAGATAAGGGAAGAAATGAGTTACAGAATTTTGAGGGTAAGCAATTAGAGAAGAAGACAAGGTCAAGGCAGTAACCATGCTGGTGAGTGGGGGCAGTAGAGAAAAGCTGGAGGTTGAATGAAGAGGTAAGGGAAAGGAGCTTTAAAGCATAAGGGTTAGAGGGGTTATCAACATGAATGTTAAAATTACCGAGAATAAGTGAAGGGGAAGACGAATCCAGAAAGAAGGAAAGCCATGAGTCAAAGTCAGTGAGAAAGGTAGAAGTGGAATTTTCAGGAGGTCAATAAATAACAGCTTTCTGGAGAGATAATGGAGTAAAAAGGCAGATAGAGTGAACGTCAAAGGAGGGAACGGAGTGAGACTGAAGTAGAAGGAGGATTTGAAATTGGCAGGAATGAGAAAGTAGAAACCCAACACCACCATCATGGCCAGTAAGACGAGGCATGGGGGAGAATTGGTAGCCACCATGACAAAGGGCAGCAACAGAAGTTGAGTCTTCTGGGAGGAGCCAGGTCTCAGTTACAGCAAGAGTATGGAGAGCGTTAGAGATAAGAAGATCATGAATAAAGACAAGTTTATTTGATATGGAGCGTGCATTCCACAAGGCACATGAGAAATGGAGAGAAAAGGGGAAAGGAGAAGGATATGACTAAGATTTGAGCAGATGAGTGAGGATCTGTCATGGGAGTGTCATGTCATGTCATGGCAGCGGCGGCCAAGAGAGCAAATAGAATGCTAGGTATCATAAGGAAAGGAATGGAAAATAAAACAAAGGATATTATAATGCCTCTATATCGTTCCATGGTGAGACCGCACCTTGAATATTGTGTGCAATTCTGGTCGCCGTATCTTAAAAAGGATATAACGATATTAGAAAAGGTTCAGAGAAAAGCCACCAAAATGATAAAGGGGATGGAAGGATACTCCTATGAAGAAAGGCTAAAAAGGTTAGGGCTCTTTAACCTGGAAAAGAGACGGCTGAGGGGAGATATGATAGAAGTCTATAAATTAATGAACGGAGTGGAACAGGTAAACATAGATCGATTGTTTATGTTATCAGAATATAGAAAGACTAGGGGACATGCAATGAAGCTACAGGGTAAACTCTTTAAGACTAATAAAAGAAAATATTTTTTCACTCAACGTGTAATCAAACTCTGGAATTTGTTACCGGAGGATGTAGTAAAGGCTGTTAGTGTAGCTGGGTTTAAAAAAGGTTTGGACAAGTTCCTGGAGGAAAGGTCCATAAACCATTATTAAGAAGGGACCCAGGATATCAATGCTTGACACAGTAAAAGCACTGAGGGACCTGTGTCTTTTGGGGAAACTGCTAGGTACGTATGACCTAGATTGGCCACTGTTGGAAACAGGATACTGGGCTTGATGGACCTTGGTTTGACCCAGTATGGCATATCTTATGTTCTTATGTGAGAAAAATCTAGGGGGACCAGGGTTGGGGTTGATATCTTCAGAAGATAGAAGGAGCAGAAGAATGTGGGGCAGAGAGGAGATGGTATGGCAGGTGAGGGTGAGGTTCTTTCAGAGAGAGAGAGAAGAGGGATGAATGAGAGGAAGAAAAAGATGAAGCTCAAGAGCTGATGATAGGGTAGATGACAAGATGTGGGAGAAGTGAGGATGGTAAAGAGGGGATGATAAGGAGGAGGGGGTTGAACTTGTTGGTGTGAGGAGAGAAGGTTAAGGAATGTCAACAATAGAAATGAGTGACGTGGAGCCATAAGACAGAGAAGGAGAGAAGAGCAGAAGTCAGAAGAAAAAATGGAAGTATAGGCAGGAGAAAGATATAGGGGAGTAGGGAGCACCTGGGAGTAATAGTAGTCTGATGTTGTAGTGGGAGGTCATTTTGCATCCAGTGATCACCAGATGGTGTGGTTCAGTATTAGGACTAGGGCTGTTAGAATCCATTCCAAGGTGAAGATCTTAGACTTTAGGAAGACTAACTTTGCGAAGATGGGCCAATACCTCAGGGAGTCATTAGTGGGATGGGAACAGCTGTGGGATGTAGAACAACAGTGGACAAAACTGAAAGGGGGTATTTTAAAGGCAACCAACCTTTTTGTTAAAATGGTAAATAAAGGCAAAAGGAACAGGAGACCGCTATGGTTTTCGAAGGAAGTAGCTGAAAAAGTGAAGAAAAAGAGGGAGGCCTTCATGAAATACAAGAGATCACAGAGAGAGGAAGACAGGCATCTGTATTTGGAAAAACTTAGAGAAGCTAGCAAAGTAGTCAAGAAGGCAAAGATTCAAAAGGAGGAGGAAATAGCCAATGCAATAAAATGGGGGGATAAGACATTTTTCAGATATATTAGTGAGAAGAGGAAGGGCAAAAGTGGTATTGTCAGACTCAAGGGTACGGGGGGGAATATGTAGAAGCTGATAAGGATAAAGCGGAATTGCTTAGCAAATATTTTTGTTCTGTGTTCACAGATGAAGAACCAGGAGCAGGACCTCAGAAAACACCCACAAATAAGAACAGAAGCGAGGGACATCTTGAACAATTTTCAGAAGACTGTGTTCGTGAGAAACTAGCTCAACTTAAAGTAGACAAAGCGATGGGACCGGATGGGATACACCCTAGAATACTGAGGGAACTTGGGGACGTTCTAGCAACTCCACTGACTGACCTTTTCAATGCCTCGTTGGAGTCGGGAGTGGTGCCAAAGGACTGGAGAGAGGCTCATGTGGTGCCTTTACACAAAAGCGGAAGTAAGGATGTGGCTGAAAACTACAGGCCGGCGACAAAGAGTACAAGTAAATGGAGCTCACTCTGAGGAGAAGGATATTACCAGTGGTGTGCCCCAGGGATCTGTCCTTGGTCCGATTCTTTTTAACATCTTTGTTAGTGATATTGCGGAAGGGCTGTTGGGTAAGGTTTGCCTCTTTGCGGATGATACCAAAATCTGCAATAAAGTAGACACCCAGGAAGGTGTAGATAACATGAGGAGGGATCTGGCTAAGCTTGAAGAATGGTCTAGAATTTGGCAACTGGGATTTAATGTTAAAAAATGTAAGGTCATGCATTTGGGCTGCAGCAATCCAAGGGAGCAATACAGTATAGGAGGTGAAGTACTTTTGTCCACTAAAGAAGAGCGGGACCTAGGCGTAGTTGTGTCCGATGATCTTAAAGTAGCTAAACAGGTAGAAAAGGCGACGGCAAAAGCTAGAAGGATGCTTGGGTGCATACGGAGAGGAATGGCTAGCAGAAAAAAGGAGGTGATAATGCCTCTGTATAAGTCTTTGGTGCGACCTCATTTGGAGTATGGTGTGCAATTCTGGAGACCGCACCTTCAAAAGGATGTGAACAGGATGGAGTCGGTGCAGAGGATTGCTACTAAGATGATTAGTGGTCTTCAGTATAAAGCATATGAGGACAGACTTAAGGATCTTAATATGTACACCTTAGAGGAAAGGCGGGATAGAGGTGATATGATTGAGATGTTTAAATACCTCCGTGGCATAAATGTTCAGGGAGAGAGCCTCTTTCAATTGAAAGCAAGTTCTGCGACGAGGGGACATGGGATGAGGGTGAAGGGAGATAGATTCAGGAGTGATATGCGGAAATATTTCTTTACGGAAAGAGTAGTAGATCCGTGGAATAGTCTCCCAGTGGAGGTGGTAGAGATGAGGACAGTAACTGAATTCAAAAAAGCATGGGACCAACACAGAGGATCTCTAAAGGTAAAAAGTGGACTGTTGTAGTTGTTATGGAAGGACAGACTAGATGGGCCTTGTGGTCTTTTTCTGTCATCATGTTTCTATGTTTCTATGTTTCAAATCACCCTTCATAAAGTGGCTGTGTAGCAAAAGTTCAGATGACCTGTAAAAATACAATTAAATATCTTATCTAAAATTAAATTGATAATTGAATAAACCAAGATGGTCTCTGTTTATTTCAAACCACTATTGTGCCAGGCCCTGGAGCTGGCATGGAAGTTTTGGACTGAAGCTGCTGCTCTGTCCTTAATTTTTCAAGTTCGGTTGTCAAGGCAGATCCTCGTTCGCTGAGCCTGGTGAATCATTGGTTGCTGAGTCACGTGGTCGGTTGGCCGGCTTCTTGGTTACCAGGTGGTGAGATTCCTCTGATGACCCTTTTGTCACAGAGTCCTAAAAATATTTGCAGTAGTCTTTAATCTTATCAGCACTTAACCACTACTTGCATTATTAATTATTATTAGTGTATAGTCACAACTCTCATGTTATTCAATGGGACCTAGTTACAAATAGTGCATGCTGACCTTTAGTCCAGCTTAGTAAACATGCCCCAAGGACTTTTTGTGTGATGATCTGTGACTAGGTAATCAGGAAACCAGGTGAAACCTATACCTTGATTCCAGATGGGTCAAATTCAATCAATTCATCGGCTTTGGCTCTCAGCAGCAGTAGAAGCAGGAACAGGACCCTCATGGCATGATTGTCCATCTGCAAAGTAAATCAAACAGGCTATTCTGTTCTGGGTTAGTATTGGCCATTTCAAACAGTAAGACATTAGGGTACAACTTCTGCATCCTGTACAAGATGGGTTAGTTTAGCAAATCTGGATCTTGGGAGAATCCAAATCCAAAACTCTTTTTCTGTGTTTTGCTTGCCACATTCATGGTGGTATTATAAGAACATAAAATATGCCATACTGGGTCAGACCAAGGGTCCATCAAGCCCAGTATCCTGTCTCTAACAGTGGCCACTCCAGATCACAAGTACCTGTCAGGTTCCCAAAAGGTACATGGATTCCATGCTGCTTGTCCAATGGATTTCCCTGGTTTATAAACTTTTCATCCAGGAACTCATCCAAACCTCTTTTAAATCTAGCTACACTGACAGCTTTTACTACATCCTCTGGTATCAAATTTCAGAGTTTCATTACACGCTGAATGAAAAAATATTTTCTCTGATTAGTCTTAAATGTGCTACATTTTAGCTTCACTCTGTGACCCCCTAGTTTTTTTTCTCTTTAAAGGAATAAACAACCGATCTACATTTACCCATTCTACTCCATTCATTAATTTATAGATCTCTATCATATCTGTAGGAATGTACAGATAGAGGGATACTAGAATTCCAAATATGTAATTAAAATAGATGAATTTCTTGATACAGATCTCTAAAATGTGCTGCTCACTTAATGACAGCACTTTAACATCAGGAACTTTAACGCATATCAAAATCTCGCAGTAAGGGTGCATTTTGAGGAGAGAGAGCCTATTTAAATGTCTGCAATATGCTGCACAGACAGGTGAGCCCAAGAAAGTGATAGTAGTGCTCCATTAGCAGCAAGAGCATAGTGCCCAAATATGAAAGGGCACAATGTTGATGGTGCAAATGGAGCAAAGGAGGGTGCATGTGGGTCATGCAATGGGGTTCGCTGGTGCACAGGGCAGACTAGGATAAGGTGGTATAGAAAACAGGTTAAATAATAAAAATAAAATAAATAAGACTGAAAATATGCCAGACTGTGTCTGACCAAGGTCCATCATGCCCAGTATCCTGTGTCCAACAGTGGCCAATCTAGGTCATAGGTACTTAGCAGTTTCCACAGAAGACACACAGGATGCACAGTGCGTGTATTGGGCAAGCAGGGGATATTCTGGGCCCCTCATTAGTAATGGTTTATGGACCGTTCCACAGGAACCTGCCCAAACATTTCTGAAACCCAGCTACACTAACAGCCTTTACGACATCCTCCGGAAATGAATTCCAGAGTTTGAATACGTGTTGACTGAGAAACCATTCACTCCCAGTAGTCCTCAATGGCTTACACTGTAGCTACATTGCATGCCCCCTAGTCCTACTACACTTGGATGGCATAAACAATCGATTCACGTTTACCCAATTCACTCCAAGCAATATCATATAGACCTCTAACATAACACCCCTAAGCCGTCTTTTCCACAGGTTGAAGAGATATAACATTGGCATGGGGGGGGGGGGGGTCCTGCAGAGGCAGATGGTTGTAAGGAGGATGTGTGGCCATCCATGTATGTCTCTGCCCCCCCTTCTGGACCTTGCACCCTAGTTACCTGCAAAGCTGCATGTTGGATGGATTGGGACTGCACACCACCAACACGGACAGCACACGGGCATGTCAGCATGGTATGGGGTGTTGGTGGAGGGAACAGTGGCACCCGCCTGCAGCAGACCAAAGCCATGCCCTGGTCCTGTGCACAGTGTGCAATGCAACATGTGCCAAGGTCTGTCTGATGCGACGTATGTCAGCCCCAGAGAGTGTTGTAGCCATATGGCAGCACTGTGGCTCCATACACACAATTGGTGTGTGTATATGAGTGGAGGGGCACAGGTTTGGGTCCAGGCTGTGGATTATGCATTGCATGTCCCTATGGCTAAACTTAAGCCCACAGTGCAGGTACAACACCAACATGTTCAACCTCCAATGAATCGGCTAGCAAGGGCACAAACACCCATCAGCCACACAGACAGGCTCCACTATCCTCAGCTGGATGGAGAGTCGGGCTGACAGCACCCGGCACACTGAGCAGGCGGTAACATCAGAGCATGCTACCAGCTCCTGCACAAGGAGCACACATTAATAATGCTTGAGCTGATATCGGGACCAAGGTGGCAGTAAGGAATGCCAACCATCCCCATTTTCGCACAGTATGGCAATATGAGTGTGTGTGTGTATATGTCTATCCATTGTTTTGTGACTTTCTCCACCTCACTGAGCCTGACAATGCCTAAGCTGTTTTCAGCTTTAATCTTCAAATGTGCATGATGAAGAGAAAAGTATGTGGGTATGGCCTGAAATGGTGGATTGGCCAGGATGAGTCTGCATCAGAAGTAAGGTCAACAGCTGAGATGCTGTGGTGCCCGTCTGCCACGTGCTTGGCCTGGGTGGCCACAGCATGACCTGCTGAGAGGGCACTCTCACCCTGACTGAGCAGTGACCATGGCACGGCTATGTATCCACATAGTGCTATATAATGTCTGGTTCTAGTGATGTGGGTCAACCTCCTGTCCTCGGGGCCTGATCACTTAACCAACTGCTGGGTGTCCATTGTTGCTCTGTGCTACATGCAATGTGTGCTGACCAGCGGATTGTCTGCAGTTGGTATGTGCATGGCTGGAAACCCCAGTGATAGGCAGTAGGTGCAGTCTGACTGTGCTTGCTGTGGGTGATTGTTAGAGCTAGGGGATTTGATAGAGGAGATGTTCTAGCCCTACTCCCTGTGGCAATGGTAGGACTAGCAACTAGTGCCAACCCCCTGAAGCCTAGATACCCCCCACTGTAGGTTGTATCAGCTGTTTAACACTGGGTATTAACATGCACTGTTCTAGGAGGGTCACTCTCCAAGAGGAGCAGGGCAGGTCACAGGGCCTGATGTGACTGGTACAACAAGGTGACTAGCTGAACACACTGCAGACAATAGTTGCCACACGCTGACAGTGACGGGGATCGGCAGCACAAACAACAGAAACCATCTCTAGCACTGCAAGTCCTGGGGACCAGGTGCTGGGCAGCTGTCCTCACCCTCAGGATGACCGCTGAAACTGCGCAGTAGCACAGTTTGTAGCTGTTATGTGATTGCAGTACACACTGTCAGTGCATTGTACTGAACTGATGTGATGTATCTGTCCATTCTCTGTTGATCAGCTGCAGACTGCTGTTCTGTGTGTGCAGTGCATCACGGGTACTGGAGGGGTTAACCTATACCAGCACACACAGCAGACACTTTAGGCAGAGACCTGCAGGCTCTTCAATTCCAGCTAGTGCAGGCTCAAGAGGTGTAGTATACTGGTTAGTGCATTGTCGCCATAGGCAGGAGACGGGTTTGTTTCCTACTTGCTCTTTTTGTGAATGTGTGCTACTCAAGTCACTTTCATGCCTGTGATAGTCAGGGCTCTCCTGTGCCTGATCTTCATGTCACCACTCCCACTCTATGCTCCTGTGGCTGCAAATATCCTGCCGCTTCTGGCTCAGCTGGGGGACACGTCTTCCCCATCCTATGCCACACACTGACATTGCAGCACTTTATACTGGCACCACCCTGTGCATCAGTACAGCTGCCTCCTGCATACTTGTCTACCTAACTGACCACCACATAGGGTGCCCACCAATATGGCAGGTCCATCAGCTCCCACCTCTCCTTCCTTCCATCATTGAGAAGAAACTTGTTGTGGAAGCAAAAATGAGTAATAAAGACTTTTTCAAGTACATTCGTAGAAAAAAAACCTGTGAGAGAGTCAGTAGAACCATTAGATCAGGGGTCTCAAACACGCGGCCCGCGGGCCGCATGCGGCCCGCGGGAGAAGGTTGTGTGGCCCGCGACGGCTTCTGCTGCTGCCGTTGCCGAATCGACGGTCAATTAAAAAAAAATAAAAAACTGGCTTCTGCTGCTCTGTCCTGCGGCCCGTTCCCCTCTGCGCGAGAGCCCTGAATGTGCTTCCTCTGCGGCGTGCTTTTCAAGCCGCGAAGGGAGTATTTCCCTCTCGCGAGGCTTGAAAAGTGAATAGGCTTAAGCCGCGCGAGAGGGAAATACTCTCTTCGCGGCTTAAAAAGCATGCCGCAGAGGAAGCACACTCAGGGCTCTCGCGCAGAGGGAAAGGGGCCGCGGGACAGCTGATTTTCTGCTGCAGCAGAAGCCAGCAGCAGAAGCCAGGTTGTTTTTATATTTACCGGGGGGGTATGACTGGAAATGGGCTATTGGCAGGGGGGGGGGGGTATGACTGGAAATGGGCTATTGGCAGGGGGGGGGGTATGACTGGAAATGGGCTATTGGCGGGGGGGGGGGGTATGACTGGAAATGGGCTATTGGCAGGGGGGGGTATGACTGGAAATGGGCTTTTGGCAGGGGGGGTATGACTGGAAATGGACTATTGGCTGGCGGGGTATGACATGAAATGGGCTAGTCGCGGGGGGGGGGTATGACTGGAAATGGGCTATTGGCAGGGGGAGTATGACTGGAAATGGGCTATTGGCAGGGGGGGTTATGACAGTAAAAGGGCTATGGTGGCGGCTCGGAATGGGAATTGGCAGGTTGGGGTTAGGATGGACTGTAGGTGGGCTGATGGGGGAGTTAGGACTGGTCATGAGCTATGGAGGGGCTGACTGAAATGGGGTAATGGGGGTTAGGGCTGGAAGTGGGCTATTGGCAGGGGGGTTATGACTGGTAATGGGCTATGGGGGGTGTATGACTGGTAATGTGCTGGGGGGGTTGCTAGGACTGGAAATGGGCTGAGTGGAAGGGGCTTGAACTGCAATTGGCTGATGGGGAGGGGGCTTGGAATGGAAATGGGCTGTGAGGGGAGGGAGCTAGGATTGGAAATGGGCGGATGGGGGGCTAGGATTGGAAATGGGCTGATGGTGAGGCTAGGATAGGACTGGAAATGGACTGATGCAGGGACTAGAAGGGAGCGGATGCTGGGTGGGGCTGGAACTAGAAGGGAGCTGATGTTGGGGGAGGATTAGAATGGGATGGAGCTGGGAAAGTGAAATGGAGAGGGGAAAAATATTTTGTCTGGGAGAGAAGACAAATCTACAATTGGCCAGGTATTGTGAGAGTAAGTGGGGATTGAGGATGGAGGGGTAAAATTTGAGTGGATGAAATAGGAATGAGGAAAGAGAAAAAGGAGAAAGATTAGTATGTTAAAGCAGATGTAGAGAGAGAATGGAAAAAAAACTAGGAGAGAAGAAAGGGCAAATGGAAGCAGACGATGGAGAGTTAGCAGAAGACATGAAGAAACCAGTGGCTGGAACAATTGCAACTGAAAAAAATGCACAAAAGGTAGAAAAATCTCTCTTTATTTTGAATTTATTAACTTGAATATGTCAGCTCTGGGAAATGTGCATCATTAATGTTTGCGCTTTGTTTAGTACAAGAGGAAATTAATTTATAGTTTTATTTCTACAGTGTTGTTGTACATTCCAAGTTTGGCTTTTGGGGTTCCCAGTTTAATTATTGTCTTCTTGTTTCTAAATCTTTTAGTCTTTCTTTATCCATACTCATTAAAGAGGCATGTTTACTAAAAGTTAGTGTATGGTAACATTATGCAAATATTTATGCAAATGAGGTCCCTTATGCAAATGAGGCCCCGCGTCTTATGCGGCCCCCGGGTTACTTTACAAGTCCTCATTTGGCCCTCAAAGCAATTTGAGTTTGAGACCCCTGCATTAGATGATAGAGGGGTAAATGGGGCAGTAAGAGGGGACAAGGCTATAGCGGAGAGACTGAATGAATTCTTTGCTTTGGTCTTTACTGAGGAAGATGTAGGGATGTTACCCATGACTGAAGTGGTATTTAAAGGTGATACTGCAGAAGAATTGAAAGAAATATCGCTACACCGGGAAGATGTATTACAACTATTTGATAAACTGAAGAGTAGAAAATCACCTGGACCGGATGGTATACATCCAAGGGTGTTGAAAGAACTGAAATATGAGATTGAAGACTTGCTATTAGCAATCTGTGAACTATCACTAAAATCATCTGTAATACCTGAAGATTGGAGGATCACAAATGTAACACCAATTTAAAAAAAGGGTTCCAGGGGTGATCCGGGAAATTACAGACCAGTGAGCCTGACATCAGTACCGTGAAAAATGGTAGAACCCATCATAAGGAACAAAATTACTCAGCATGTAGATAGTCATGGCCCAAAGGGAGACAGCCACCATGGCTTTAGACAAGGAACATCTTGTCTTACTAATTTGTTATGTTTTTTTGAAGGTGTGAATAAACAGGTAGACAAAGGTGAGTCAGTTGATATAGTGTATCTGGGCTTTCAGAAAGCCTTTGACAAGGTCCCTCATCAGAGACTACTGGCAAAACTAAAAAGTCATGAGATGTACTATTGTGAATCAGGAACTGGTTAAAAGATAGAAAGCAGAGGGTAGGGCTAAATGGCCAATTTTCCCAATGGAGAAAGGTGAATAGTGGAATACCCCAGGGATCTGTGCTGGGTCCGCTGCTTTTTGACATATTCATAAATGACCTGGAAAAGGGAATAATGAGTGAGGTTATCAAAATTGCAGATAACACAAAACTATTTAAAGTTGTTAAAACCCAAGAGGATTGTGGAAAATTGCAAGAGGATCTTAATAAATTGGAAGACTGGGCATCCAAATGGCAGATGAAATTTAATGTGGACAAGTGCAAAGTTATGCACCTAGGAAAGAACAACCCAAACTATGGTTACACGATGCAATGTTGCACATTGGAAACCACCACCCAGGAAAAAGATTTAGGCGTCATCTTGGATGACATGTTAAAACCCTCCACCCAGTGTGCAGCAGCGGCCAAAAGAGCAAATAGAATGCTAGGTATGATAAGGAAAGGAATGGAAAATAAAACAAAGGATTTTATAATGCCTCTGTATCGTTCCATGGTGAGACTGCACCTTGAATATTGTGTGTAGTTCTGGTCACCGTATCTTAGAAAGGATATAGCATTATTAGAAAAGGTTCAGAGAAGAGCCACCAAAATGATAAAGGGAATGGAAGGCTACTCCTATGAAGAGAGACTACAAAGGTTAGGGCTCTTCAACCTGGAAAAGAGACGGCTGAGGGGAGATATGATAGAAGTCTAGAAATTAATGAACGGAGTGGAACGGGTAAACGTAGATCGATTGCTTACTTTATCAGAATATAGAAAGACTAGGGGACATGCAATGAAGCTATAGGGTAACCTATTTAAAACTAATAAGAAGAAATATTTTTTCACTCAACGTGTAATCAAACTCTGGAATTTGTTACCAGGGGATGTAGTAAGAGCTGTTAGTGTAGCTGGGTTTAAAAAAGGTTTGGACAAGTTCCTGGAGGAAAGGTCCATAAACCATTATTAAAAGGGACTCGGGATATCACTGCTTGACCCAATACAAGCATTGAGGAATCTGTGTCTTTTGGGGAAACTGCTAGGTACTTGTGACCTGGATTGGCCACTGCTGGAAACAGGATACTGGGCTTGATGGGTCTTGGTCTGACCCAGTATGGCATATCTTATGTTCTTATGTTCATATCTTTACATTGACTTTCTGCAGTGCACTATCCAGCATTAGGGTTACAGCCATATTCCTGCCTTTAAATGCATGCTTGTCAACTTGAAGCACCTTAAAACCCTTGGCCATCTTATGTTCGGGTGCCTAAATCCCTTAGGGCACCTTAACTTCATGCACTTTAACCCTTCAGGGTGCTTTAACCTCAGGCGCCTTAAAACCCTCAGGGCACCTTAACTTCATGCGCCTTAACCCTGCAGGGTCCTTAAATTCAGGCACCTTAGGTTGAAGTGCCTTAAACCCCTTTGGCACTTTAACGTCATGCACCTTAACACCTCAGGGCGCCTTAACCTCAGGTGCTTTAAAACCCTCAGGGCGCCTTATCTTCACGCGCCTTAACCTCTCAGGGCACCTTAAACTCAGGCGCCTTAAGTTGAGAATACCTGATTGTTCTCTTGCACAATCTGCACACTGATCAAGACGCAACAGTTGAAACGGAACAAGAAGAAACAGAATGGTTTAAAATAAGCAAAGGTGTACAACAAGGTTGCATACTTTCCCCCCTACCTGTTTAATTTATATGCAGAACAAATCATCAGAGAAGCAGGATTGTATGAAGACAACAGAGGTGTGAAGATTGATGGAAGACTCATCAACAACCTTCGCTATCCTGATGATACCACATTACCGGCTGAAAGTGAAGATGATCTGAAACTTTTGCTTCTCACGATCAAGGAACATAGTCTTAAAATGGGCCTGCACCTTAATGCAAAGAAGACAAAGATCCTGACAACTGGCAAAATCAATAAGTTCATTGTTGAAGGAGAAGAAATTGAAATTGTGGACAACTTTGACCTACTTGGATCAACTAGAGTGGAAAGAGTGGTAGATATGTGGAATAGTCTCCCTGTGGAGGTGGTAGAAAACAGAGGTTCTCTAAAGGAAAACAGGGGCTCTTGTAGTGGGTGATATGGAAGTGCAGACTAGATAGGCCATGTGGTCTTTTTCTGCCATAATGTTTCTATCTTCAGTTTGCTTGTGTTAGCTATCAGCAGGCTCAATAGCATGGGCTATATACTGCATTAATAGCTAATGCTGCTTACTAAACATGCCCCTTAGGTGCTCAGTAGAAGGAAACATTTCTTTGCAAAAAAATCAAATAAGAACATCAAACTTCAATACTGGAGAGTTGTTATTCTTTCTCAGGTCTGGTCCAGTATTGTCCATCCCCAGATCCAGCAGACTAGCATTTAGTAGCTTTGTCAGATCTCTTCTGTGTTTCTGCAGATTTAGTCCACTCTCAAAAAAGAGTCTAGAAACCACCTCTTACAATCATTATCATCCCCAACAGGGATATCTATCTCTGGGGTTCCCCTATACGTTAGGGTGAGTGATCCAATAGTCACAAAGTCCACGTTTACTCGGATCCCTCCCCATGCTGGGGTCTGCCCCCCCTGCTTCTGGGAAACTGTCCCTTCCCCAGGTCCAATGTAGCCGTCATCAGGGTCCTTTGTATCAACACACAATGTGAATATATGCAAATGACATCTTCCCAACATCCTTCAGTTTATATAAACATACATGTCTAATATCACAATAAATCCCACCCCCCCTCCCTTGTAAGTCTTGGATTCAGCCAGGGTGTGTCCCAAGTGTGAAATTACCTGGATGCACTGCCACCTCCCACGTAGCTGCTTGTTGCTACTGCCACCCCAAGTCTGGTGGGTTATCCACCAGCTGAATGTCCATGGGAGTCTCTTCAGGGGCTAATTTTTGCTCATTTCCTAGCTCCATCTCTTTCTTGCCAAGGAGGTCTACCTTTATGGGGGGTCTGGTTCAAGTCCTTCAGCTCCTTTTCTACCTTCCTCTCATCCTAGATGTTATCAGGGAGCCAGGCTCTATATTTCCTGGACGTGGAGGGAGATGGGGGCTCTGGTCCTTCCTCAACCCCTGGGTGTTTTCATCTGCTGCTCTTGGAGGTACCTCCTAAAATGGTCTATATATCCAGAGCAGGGACTGGCCATGGTCCCCCAGGATTCCCACAGTGATGGGACGAACAACCCGTCACAAGGGACAAAAACTAGTCAGGTTTTCAGGATATCATGAGAGAAATTTTCATGCAATGCTTCCAGTCTGTGTATGCAAATATATATCACACACATCCTGAAAACCATCCCTTAGGTTAAATTAGGTGCCTCGATCTTTTGAAAATTGGCCATTATGAAGGCAATTTTGTAACCCTCCACATAGACTATGCACATCCCTGTGTTCATGTAGCTGCTTTATTTTGTAAAGTGAAGTGCATGCATGCCTCTGTATATAAGACAGCAGTGTACTGATGTGCCTTACTCTAGACACATCAGTTATGCCTGCCCTAGTGCACGTGTAGCTAGAGGTACCTAGACTGGCACAAGGGCACACATACACAATAGCATTCTATAACACATGTGTGTCCTTCAAAGCTGCTCCTATGCTCGACCCATATCCTGCCCTCTGTGCTCACCCCTACCCAAGATCAGTGCACCTGCTACTTTCCGAATCCCAACCAGCCAAAGCGCATATCAAGGTACCCATGCACATGTGGAAATCCTGGAAAATATGGACTTGTGCATGTAGGAAGAGCGGATCTTTCCACAGCTCCTTTTCAAAATCTTTCCCTACATGTCTTCAAAAATATCCTGCCTTGGATAATATTCCATTTTCTCCAGAACAAATATTACTACTGGAAATGGACACTAGAAAACTGAAAAGAGCAAACATGTTCATTCATTCTCTACAGACTGGCACAGGATTGGTATGACCAAGTATTTTTAAATAGGATGCTATTGTTCACGGAGTAAAAATAGAGCAAGAATGGGCAAGAGCAATTACAAGACAAGATGAAGCCTCACAAACTAGTACATTCTTCAATGATTTTGTAGAATGGTTAAACTTTCAACTTAAGACTCATAATCAGAGAAAAACAAAGTTATTCTTGTCAACAAAGGCCCTGCTGGAGCAAAGTCTTCATTATGTTTCAAGTACATTATAATTGAATTTCCATTTATTCTCGCTGCATTTTGCCTGTGCACTCGAGAAAAACAGAGCAAAGAAGTAAATCCCAGAATTAAACAGGAGCGGCATGTGCTGGAAATGATTAATAGTAGTAGTAGTTTTAAAGAATTAGTCTTGGCATATTACTTTTTAAATGAAAGACTCGGATGACGGCGACTGTGTGGGAAAGTAATCAGTTTGAATAAAAGCCTCAAGGGTACTAAATGGTCAAAGTTTTTGTAGTAGACAAAGCTTAAGTGGGTAACTTTTTAATAACTTTTAAAGGCTCACACTGTAAAAAAAAAAAAACCATGGCACTCAGAAAATAACGGAACCTGCCTGCTAGAAACTGGTTAAAGGTGAACACATGGCTAAAAAGCCTCAAGCAAACATTTGGGGTAAAATCTGATCCCAGATGCATTTTTCCATTCACAGAAACACAAAGGCTTTCTCAATTGCATATTGGTGACTAAGAGGTCTGTGGGGATGTCAATGAGTCACTGCTCATTTCTGAGGGAGAAGAGAATTAACTGCTTTTCCCAAGTCATGTGGTGAAGTCATCATCTGTAACGTCTACACCAAATCTCAACAAGGTAACCACTACAGGAAAACAAATAACCATACTGGTCACACCCCACCCAGGATATAATGGTGTCCAACACTGGACTGAGCACTAGTGCTAATAATGATAGTAGCAATCGTGCAGACCCTTCAGGTGAAGACAACATCCTATGGGCTATGGTGAATGAACGAGTACTATTTATCATTTGTATAACACTTGTCACGGGGTTCCCGGTGACAAAGATTTTACGCCACTATGTAGAGACGTTAATGATCAAAGAGACCAGGTGGAGGGTAATAAAGGCTTTTATTCCCCGTTTAAAGCAAGGTTCAACTAAGAGATAATTCCAGATAACAGAAACAGTCCTTTGTCTTAAAAGGTACCAATATTCACACTGAGCCGTTAACTGTTACTTCACAGTTAAGGCAAGTTTTTTCATAGTAGCATTCAGTATAAGAAACATTAAATTATATTTCACTTATTCTTCTATGGTATGTGGAGCATACAGACTTTGGAGCATAGGCAGTGCACCAATCACATTCCATTAACTCTGGCATAGGTGAGGGAACAGTGCTGGGATAATCCACTTCCATAGATTCTTCTCCCCTGTACTCATTCAAGGAGCGTTCACTGTCCTTGTCTATCTCAGCATGGTAGTTTAAAACTTGGGAGTCTGGCTTCCTATAGCCAGGGATTCTCAAGGCTGGTGGTAGTTTACTAAACCAGTCTTGATTCTTGTATCTCATAGAAGGAATACTTGTTTTAGTAGAGCTTTTAGTAGCACAATTATCACAGTCAATATTTAATGCCTCATACCTTGGCTTTGGTGAGATAAAATCCACAGTGCTTCTTTTTCCTGCACCTCTCCCTTGGTAGCTGCACTTCTGCCTGCCAACCGGATACCGAGGTGTGCTTCTAGGCAGTGGAATAAAACTGCTGTTGGATTCTCCTCTCACTCTGGGTAAAACCTTCTGTTGCTTATAAAAGTGCTTTTCCCTCTGAACAGGTGAAACTGGGCAATGATCCTCTAGAGATAATAAGCTTCTGTCAGAACCTTTCTTTCTGGTTCTTGGCTTTCTTCTCTCTATTCTATCTCCAGGCAAAGTATAGGAACTAGGCGTGGCAGACGCTCTCACCTTGGGGTAACTTCCACCAAACTCCCCTTGTACAACAGGATCAGTTTGGGCCTTCTGGCTTCCCACCTTGTGAAGTCTGTTTCTCCTCCAGCTCCCAGCTTTGCTTCCTTCACAGCAATCAGGCTTATCTCCTTGGTAGCCTCCAGGCTTCTCTGCTGTTTCTCCTTCTCCTTCTTCTACTACCAGCTCTACTCCTCTCTTCCTGTCCTGCTCCTCTTTCTGTCCAGAAGCATTCTGCTCTGGCTTATAAAGTGAACGGTTACTGATGACTTCCTGGTTCCCTTTCAGCTGCAGGTCATCAGAGAGCCTAGGTTCATTAAGTGCGGCATGTCTGTTCCTGCTCCCTCTAGCTGTGCCTGGGGTTAACTGCACATCTAGTTCCTCTAAAGAAACAGGATTTCTTTTCTTCAAAACAACTTTATCAGTGCCCACATCATGACACATCCCCCCTCTTAAAATATTACGGGCTGAATGACCCTCATTACAGCACGTAATCCTGGAGCTCTGTGGTGTTTTTGCAAACAAGGTATATCTCTCGTGCCATCTTCTAAGAACATTGATATGATAGACCTGTTCATGTCCCTTTTCATCCCTTATTAAATAGGATGCTGTACCTCGTGGTTGGGCCACGACATAAGGTCCTTTCCATCTAGCTTCGAATTTTGGAGTGGTGCCTGATACCAAGACGATTACTTTCTCGCCCACAGTTAGGTGTCTAGGCTTGGTGTTCCTATCGTAATATTGTTTTTGTCTTTTCTGACTGCACTTCAGTTGTCCCTCAGCAAATCGTGAAGTTTTTCTTAATCGTGTTCTTAATCTCCTCAAGAATTGGGGTATCCCTATTTCTTTTTCTTCGGGTTCCACCCATTGCTCTTTCAGAATATCAAGCATGCCCCTGGGTGATCTCCCATACATTAACTCATAAGGCGACGTGCCTAATGAAGCTTGTGTCCTTTCTCTGCAGGCGTATAATATAAACGGTAGCATTGTGTCCCACTCTTCCATTTCCCCATCCAGCGCTCGTCGCAACATTTGCTTGATGGTCTGGTTTGTCCTTTCTACCAAACCATTGCATTGGGGATGATATGCGGAGGTTTTGAGATGCCTGATGCCGAAGGCGTCCCACACTTGGGCTAGGTATTTGGACAAAAGTTCGTACCTCGGTCCGTCAAAACTTCTTGAGGGAAGTCCACCTCACAGAACAGTTTTATAAGTTCCCCGGCAATGGACCTTGCTGATATATTCCTCAAGGGTATGGCCCAAGGGAACCGGGTTGCCTGGTCAACGATAACCAATATTTATTGGAAACCCCTGGGAGTCCTTAAAAGGGGGCCAACTATGTCCATGGCTATCCTTTTAATAGGCTCTGTTATCACTGGCATTGGTAATAAGGGCACTCCAGCGGGTTTTATGGAGGTCACCCTTTGGCAAGAGGCACAGGACTCACAAAAACGCGCGACCTCCCTAAAAATTCATGGCCAATAAAATCTGGCCAGTATCTGGTCAAGGGTTCCTTGTACCCCTTTGTGACCGCTCGTCGGGTGATCATGGGCTATCCTTAGTACTGCCGCTTTGAAGGTATTTGGGACTACCAACTGTTTTCGGACATTTTTAGTCCGTGGGTCTATGCTCTCTCTATAAAGGAGTCCCTCTTCCTTTATAAACCGGGGAAAAACATCCCTTTTCGTTGAAGCATTTTCAAATGCGCGTGCTAGCACAGGGTCCTCTTTTTGCTCAGCGGCGAATGAAGGGAACTTCTCTACCAGTTCCGCTGGGATCCATGGTAGTTCTTCACCCGCTTCTAAATCCGCTCGACCTTGAGAGCGTCCCTTTCTCTCTTTGCGTTTTTGAGCCTTAGTCTTTCTGTCCCTATCTGGAGGAATATTGACTAAATCATCATGGGATGGGAGATCAACTATGCTCTCTTCCCTAGAACAGGAGGGTTTTTCTGCGGCACTCGCCTGGCCCCGAGTGGAAACAAAAACCTCTCTGGGGTTTAGACCCTTTTCTAGGCCCTTCTCAAATTGTGGCCAGTCCCTACCAAGGACCAGCTCTTTGGGCAATCTAGGGACTACTGCTATCAGCATAATTTTTTCTATTCCCAGACCTTTGACCAGCAATTTGTACACGGGATACAAGGTAGCAGCGCCATGTACACACTTAATCTTTACCTGACCTTCTGGATGGTCTGGGGCGGACGCAGCTTGCTCTTGAATGGTAGACCAGAGCTTGCGCGAGATCATTGTCTGGTCCGCACCAGAGTCCAGCAAGGCTTTGGCTGCTACTCCCTGCACCCTGACATCTAGTACAAAACCTTCTGACAATAAATGCTTATGCTCCCCCATGAGAGCGGTACGTACCCTACATTCATTCATGACATGTCCCAACTTCCCACAGTTAAAACATCTCTTAACAAGACTTTTCTCTGCCTTTTTATCACACTTTACATTAGGTGTTTTGGACTGGTAGAGACTTCCTGAGACTGGATTGAATGTCGCTATGGCTGTCTTAGCTACCCCGTCCGTAGGCTGGGTAACTAATTCGGCCTCCAAATACCTCTCTGTCAAGGCAATCGCCTCCATAGTTGAGCGACAATTCTGGAGAATAAGGAAGCTCTTTATTTTACCAGGTACTGCAGTCATGAATTGCTCGAGAACTATCATATCCAATAATGAATCTATAGATCTTTCACTGGGCCTTAGCCACTTTTCAGCCAAGCGCCTCAGTCGATGACCCAATGACTTAGGCGATTCGCCTACTTCAAGCCGGGCTGCTCGTAGCCTGCGGTTATAGATAAGTGGGGTCAAGCCCAGGCGTTCCCTAATGGCTTTTGTCACTTCGCTATAATCTGCCGCTAACGCAGCGGGCATTGCCCTGTAGGCTGACAGTGCCTCTCCGGTAAGGGACACTGCCAGTCTGATGGACCATTGGTCCTCTGGCCAACCCACAGAAAGGGCAATTCTTTCGAATGCGTCCAGAAATTCATCTGGATCATCCTTTTCCCCTAACTTCCCTAAAGTCAGAGTGTCATAGGACCCTAGTCCTACCAGACCATGGCTCAGTCCTGAGCTCTGCTTTATGAGTCCAGCGGCTGCTTCCTGTGTCTTCTGTTGATGGCTCATCCAAGTCTCCAGCATCTGCAGGACTGGCTTTTACTGCTCCTGCATCGCCAGGATAGCACTCTGCTAGGTCTGCGCAGCCAGTTCAGCCTGTTTACTGAATTGTGAGGCCATCCAGTCAAATAGGTCGCGTTGCTCCATCGCGATGATCCCTTAAAAGAAACAAACAAAAAAAACCCAAGTGTGGCTGCACAAAAAAAATCAGCACTACACTTCCTTCTCTTTTTTTTTTTCAAATTCTCCCTTTTTAAACTGACACTTGTATCCAAACAAGTTAGGCGTTTCTACCCATTACCTGGTAGAAGTGTAGACTCAGGCTCTCAGCAACGGTGGTGCGGCCTCGCGTTGTAGCACCCTCCAGGAACTCGTTCTCCGTTCCGGATTTGCTGCGGTCCAGTCCACTTTCTCCAACTCCGATCCAGCTCTTTTCAAAGGTCCAGTCCGGATTTTCACTCCGATCCAGTTTCCTTTTGACACTCCGGTCCAGGTTTTTTTATTTTTTATTTTTCAAGATGAACACTGGCAATTTGTTTCTATATTTCTTTGCTGTATCTCTTAGGATTATATCCACATCTGAAAAACTACGCCATTTATGTCACGGGGTTCCCGGTGACACAAAGATTTTACGCCACTATGTAGAGACGTTAATGATCAAAGAGACCAGGTGGAGGGTAATAAAGGCTTTTATTCCCCGTTTAAAGCAAGGTTCAACTAAGAGATAATTCCAGATAACAGAAACAGTCCTTTGTCTTAAAAGGTACCAATATTCACACTGAGCCGTTAACTGTTACTTCACAGTTAAGGCAAGTTTTTTCATAGTAGCATTCAGTATAAGAAACATTAAATTATATTTCACTTATTCTTCTATGGTATGTGGAGCATACAGACTTTGGAGCATAGGCAGTGCACCAATCACATTCCATTAACTCTGGCATAGGTGAGGGAACAGTGCTGGGATAATCCACTTCCATAGATTCTTCTCCCCTGTACTCATTCAAGGAGCGTTCACTGTCCCTGTCTATCTCAGCATGGTAGTTTAAAACTTGGGAGTCTGGCTTCCTATAGCCAGGGATTCTCAAGGCTGGTGGTAGTTTACTAAACCAGTCTTGATTCTTGTATCTCATAGAAGGAATACTTGTTTTAGTAGAGCTTTTAGTAGCACAATTATCACAGTCAATATTTAATGCCTCATACCTTGGCTTTGGTGAGATAAAATCCACAGTGCTTCTTTTTCCTGCACCTCTCCCTTGGTAGCTGCACTTCTGCCTGCCAACCGGATACCGAGGTGTGCTTCTAGGCAGTGGAATAAAACTGCTGTTGGATTCTCCTCTCACTCTGGGTAAAAACTTCTGTTGCTTATAAAAGTGCTTTTCCCTCTGAACAGGTGAAACTGGGCAATGATCCTCTAGAGATAATAAGCTTCTGTCAGAACCTTTCTTTCTGGTTCTTGGCTTTCTTCTCTCTATTCTATCTCCAGGCAAAGTATAGGAACTAGGCGTGGCAGACGCTCTCACCTTGGGGTAACTTCCACCAAACTCTACAACAGGATCAGTTTGGGCCTTCTGGCTTCCCACCTTGTGAGGTCTGTTTCTCCTCCAGCTCCCAGCTTTGCTTCCTTCACAGCAATCAGGCTTATCTCCTTGGTAGCCTCCAGGCTTCTCTGCTGTTTCTCCATCTCCTTCTTCTACTACCAGCTCTACTCCTCTCTTCCTGTCCTGCTCCTCTTTCTGTCCAGAAGCATTCTGCTCTGGCTTATAAAGTGAACGGTTACTGATGACTTCCTGGTTCCCTTTCAGCTGCAGGTCATCAGAGAGCCTAGGTTCATTAAGTGCAGCATGTCTGTTCCTGCTCCCTCTAGCTGTGCCTGGGGTTAACTGCACATCTAGTTCCTCTAAAGAAACAGGATTTCTTTTCTTCAAAACAACTTTATCAGTGCCCACATCATGACACACTACAAGGCGAATGCAGCGGTGTACATATAGATGTGATAGACTGTCCCGCCTTCATCAGAGCTTACAATCTAATCATGAAAGACCACACAACAGCTGTCTGTCCTTTTAGATTGTAAGCTCGATGAGAAGGGACTGTCTTTTCTGTGTCTGTACAGCGCTGAGTACGCCTGGTAGCACTTAATAAATGCTCAATAATAGTAATAATAACAGCTGGGAACTAGGGTTAATCTAGGCAAAGATACAGATAGGTGATGAGCAGTGGACTAAGGGGATCAGCATCAAAGAGGCTGGATTTGAATAGAACTAGAGATAGAGCCTGGCAAACATGTTCATGGATCCTTTGCAACAGAAGATAAACCACAGAAAGAGTTAAGAGGACTAAAAATTGTTAAGTGGCCTCCTGAAGATAAAAAGGAGTTATGCCACGTTTAAATTTAGTCAAAAATAAATAAACCCAGTAATCCGGTATTCAGAGATAAAATCCAAATTGAAAAGAAATACCGCTAATCCCAGACAGCAATCATTACTTATTTTTTGTCGGGCATAAACCGCAAGAAAAAGAGGAAACCCCTCTCACTCTCACGCAGTACATGCCCCTTTTTTAGAAACTTATTCAAACATTTGCATTCATCTTGTTATATCATTGTAAAAATCCACACTTATCGGATCGATCACTCATGACGTGCACGTTTCGAAGCTAAAAGCCTCTGTCTCAAGTGCCCCCGATTGAAAAGAAGTGTGTCCATTTATTCAAACTGACAGAAAACGCCAAACCCTTGGCTAATGACGTCAGGGATACCTATTCACAGATAGGCCATTTATAGAACCACCCATTATGAGAGAGCCAATCACACATAGGGAAATCCCCACAGATGATGGGAGCCCCTACTTGAAAGGCTAGCGTTTAAAGGTCCAACCATTCAATGTCCCGATTTAATCCAGTGGGTGCAATAGTCCGCAATAGAAAAATCCAGCGTTGTTCCAGCCTACGTAATCTAGACATACGGTCACCTCCCCTAGGGTCCTCTGGTACATGATCAATCACCGTCCACTGAAAATGTTCAAATTCATGATGACAGTCAAGACAGTGCTGTACCATTGGAACTGTCAAAACAGATTGACGGATGCGTGAAGCATGTTCCCCCAAACGGACCCGTACAACTCGTGTAGTACTCCTCACATATCGCTGCAGGCAAGGGCATTCCAGAAAGTAGAACACATGACTCAAAGCACAAGTAGTCCGCCACCGTCGATAAAAAACACGACCAGACTGTGTATCAGACCAGGACAGCCCAGTCATAGTAGTAGCACAATATCTACATTCCACACATGCTGCATTAAAACCCGACCGAACGTCAGGCAGCAACGGTCTGTCTCGTAAAGTTGTCGATTTAACCAACAAATCCCGCAAATTGCGTCCCCGTGAATATGCAATCTGCAAAGGTTTGTTAAAGCTAGAACATAGAGAGAGCACCGGCCAATGTTTCCTCAAAATATGAGCCACTGCCCCCAAATGGCTCATATATGGTAAGATGCCTGTCACTTTTTTAGAAGAATCTTCAGAAGATGAAAGAGGAGCCTGAGTAGTTTCCAAATACCATTCTCGATGAGAATATAAAGGCCTCCGATAAGCTCGGGAAATGACCGATATGGGATAACCTTTACTGAATAACCTCTGCCATAGATCCCGTGCAAGGGGTTCCGGATGGAAGCTGTCATAATTAAGCAAACAGTTTCTCTGAACTGGTTTCCTATATAGCGTGGTCAATAAGGCGGAACCCTCCCGGTATACTGTCCCGCCTTATTGACCACGCTATATAGGAAACCGGTTCAGAGAAACTGTTTGCTTAATTATGACAGCTTCCATCCGGAACCCCTTCGCAGGGGTCTCCCCTTTGGACAATTTTTAAGGATCCGTCGGCTGTGCACTTCAGTATCTCATAGAAACATAGAAACATGATGACAGAAAAAGACCACATGGCCTATCTAGTCTGTCCTTCCATAACAACAACTACAACAGTCCACTTTTTACCTTTAGAGATCCTCTGTGTTGGTCCCATGCTTTTTTGAATTCAGTTACTGTCCTCATCTCTACCACCTCCACTGGGAGACTATTCCATGGATCCACTACTCTTTCTGTAAAGAAATATTTCCGCATATCACTCCTGAATCTATCTCCCTTCACCCTCATCCCATGTCCCCATCTCAGTATAAACATCATGCATGGGATCTATGGCAGAGGTTATCCAGAAAAGGTTATCCCATATCGGTCATTTCCCGAGCTTATCGGAGGGCTTTATATTCTCATCGAGAATGGCATTTGGAAACTACTCAGGCTCCTCTTTCATCTTCTGAAGATTCTTCTAAAAAAGTGACAGGCATCTTACCATATATGAGCCATTTGGGGGCAGTGGCTCATATTTTGAGGAAACATTGGTCGGTGCTCTCTCTATGTTCTAGCTTTAACAAACCTTTGCAGATTGCATATTCACGGGGATGCAATTTGCGGGATTTGTTGGTTAAATCGACAACTTTACGAGACAGACCGTTCTAAGACCCCTTCCTCTGTTAAAGGGCCAATGGACAAATGTTACCCCAACATCCTCTGTGGGGGTCATCCCCACTCTGTGTAGCAGCCTCTTTCCTCTGGAGCTTCTTTGAGCTCTGGGGGTCCCGCAACTCCCTCTCTCCCAATGAACTCAAGCTCTTCTTTGGCTGGGAAAGGATCCCCCATCATCTCCACACCTAAAGAGATGGGGTCTGAAGTTATGGACTCTGTCCCTTTGAATATGGGACAGTTCATAAAGATACCTATTCCACTGTCTATTTCTCCTCCAGATATGGGGAGTGCTTTGCTGGAACCTGATCCTCCGGATAATGTTTCTTTATTGGACATTTGGAAAACTGCTACTCGAATTGAGGCTATGCTAAATAGATCCATTAGAAGATGCAAAAGATAGATTTAGTTTCTGGGAGTATTGGGGAGATTGAATTGTGTTTAGATATTTGGGGGTTTGGGCATTAATTTTTGCCTTCTTGCTTCTATTTTCTTTCTTGATATTCATGATGATTCACTGCTGTCCATACATGTGGGCTAGATTATGAGTAGTTTTCCTTAAAAAGGATCCCTTGTCGGAGGATGAGATCTGGTACTGTATTTTGTCTTTTCTTTATCTCTTTGTTTTTTCCTTATAAATGCTTGATTTAAAAAATAAAAGAAAACGTATCAGGTAAGATACTAGTGAAATATAGATGAGCAACATGGGAGTGTGAGACCGATGTAAGACAAGCTAGGAAGCAGAATGAATAGACACGACCCAGTGAACGATAGGGGTGAAACGCGGGAGGATGAGAAAAATGAAAGACAGGCCAGGAAAATGTGAATAGGATAGGCAGGAGGTAGACCAAGAGATACAGGAGGTGCCAGTTGATCTCCCGGCTTATGTGGAGATGGATGCATATGCTGGGGTTCAGGACAGGGAAGGATTACATCAGTTAAACCTGATGCCCAAAGTAAAAAGCAGGCTAATGTGTGGGGGTCTTAGATATTAGCAGAATTCCAGACTGTCCTGCTTTCTAATACATAAAGACCACATAAAGGATTAGGAGTCAGCTTTCCAGGTGGCTCAACCCACTGGGAGATGCCAAGGGAGGAATTTATAGATAGAAACATGATGGCAGATAAAGACCATACGGCCAATTCTTGTCTTTCCATTGTTGCTAACTGGCTAACCCAGAACTGTCTTCACCTCAACCTCACCAAAACCATCGCAATCTGGTTCTCCCACGGTAGCCCACCCCCTTTGCTCGCTCCATCTTTCTCAGACTCTCCCATACCCTTGGTTTCCACTTTCCGCTATCTAGGTGTGCTCTTTGACTCTGACCTCTCTTTTAAAGCTCACATTTCCCATATCACTAAGACCTCCTTCTTTTTCCTTCGCCAAATCCGTGCGATTTGCCCTTTTCTCACCCCGCCTGCCCTTACCACACTGCTTCTGTCCTTAGTCATGTCACGCGTTGATTTCTCTAATTCTGTCTTCACCGGTCTCCCCAAATCCCAACTCAACAGATTACAAAGAATCCAAAATACTGCTGCCCGCATTATCACCCACTCTTCCCAATGAGATCATGTGTCACCTCTACTTCTTCAGCTTCACTGGCTACCTGTACCCGTCCGCTCCCGGTTTAAGCTGCTCACTCTCGTCCACCGGGCTCTCCACACCAGCACCCCACAATACTTGGCAGATCTTATCACCTTCCACACTCCCAGACACACTCCTCGATCATTCAATCTCAACCACCTCAATCTCCCTTCCCCCTCCCTTGCTCACCTTCAGTCTACCCGCTTCTCAGCCTTCTTCTTCGCAGGCCCCGTCCTCTGGAACTCACTTCCCACCTCCCTCTGACTCGAGCCCCATCACCCTACCTTTAAGCGCGACTTGAAGACCCACCTCTTCTCCCTGGCCTTTGACCTTCCCTCCCCCTTCTGTGTGAACCCTGACCCCTAAGTCCTGTATTGTCTCCTTCTTTTCTCTTGCTTTCCTATCATTAATTGTAACTTCTTTTCCTCCTTTCTGGCCCTGTGCCTTCTTTGAATTGTTTTTGTATATTGTAAACCGCTCTGTCTCCCCTGAAGGGCGGTATATCAAATGAAATAAACATAAACATAACATAAACATAAACATAGTCTGCCCTTCCATATCAACTACTATAGTCCCTTTTTTTCCCTTAGACATCCTGTGTCTCATGCTTTCTTCAAGTCAGATACAGTCCTCATCTCTACTAACTCCAATGAGAGGTGATTCCATGCATCTACCACTCTTTCCCTAAAGAAATATTTCTGCATATTACTCCTGAATCTATCTCCTTTCACCTTCATCCTATGTCCCCTCATTGCAGAGCTTTTTTTCAATCAAAAGAGGCTCTTCTCCTGTGCATTTAAGTATACATACTGAGATCTTTAAGCCTTTCCCAATATGCCTTATGACAAAGCCCACTGACCATTTTGGTAGCCACCCTCTGCACTGACTCCATCCTGTTTATATTCTTTTAAAGGTGCAGTCTCCAGGATTGAACACAGTACTCCAAATTAGGTCTTACAAAAGACTTACACAGTGGCACTATCACCTCCTTCTTTCTGCTGGCCATTCCTTTCCCTTTGCACCTGAGTATCGCTGTGGCTTTCATGGTCGCCTTTTCTACCTGTTTTGCCACTGTAAGATCATTGGAAACAATCACGCCAGGTCCCGTTCTTCTTTCATGAACAGAAGCACTTCACCACCTATATGTTACCACTCCCTTGGACTTTTGCAGCCCAAATTCATGACCCTGCAAGTTTTAGCATTAAATCTCAGCTGCCAAATTCTAGGCCATTCTTCATGCTTCAGAAAATCCCTCCTCATGTTATCTCCTCCTTCCTGTGCGTCTACTGTATAGCAGATTTTGGTATCATCCACAAAGAGGCAAACCTTACCCCAGCCCTTCTGCAATATCGCTTACAAAAATGTTGAAAATAATCAGATCAAAGAGAAATCCCTGCTGCACCCTACAGGTAACCTCCTTCTCCTCAGAGTGAGCTCCATTTACCTGTACAATTTGTCACCTCCCACTCAACCAATTTCTAACCAGGTTAGTCACTTTAGGGTCCATTTATAGGGTGCTCAATATATTTATAAGTCGCCTGTGTGGAACAGTGTCAAAGGCTTTACTGAAATCTAAGTATACCACATCTAGAGCTCTCCCTTGGTCCAACTCTCTGGTCACCCAGTTAAAGAAATTAATTAGATTTGTTTGACAGTAAAACCATGCTACCTTGGATCCTGCAGTCTACTGGACCAAAAAACTCACTATCTTTTTGTGTAAAGGGACCACATGCACCCTTCTCCAGTCCTCTGGGAGCACCCCTGACTCTAAAGAAGCATTGAAAAGGTCAGATAATGAAGGCACTAGAACTTCCCTAAGTTATCCCAACCAGCCCCATCACTTTGTGTCCACACGAACAGTCTTCTGAAAATCATTCAGTATCCCCCGCTTCTGTTCCTATTTGTGGTGTTTTCTGATGTCCTGCTTTTGACCCTTCATCTGTGAACATAGAATAAAAATATTTGTTAAGCACCGAGACAGTAAGGGGTATGTTTACTAAACTGCGGTAATGTCACTCGCGTTAGGTTCCGTGGTAAAGGTACAGATGCCCATATAAAGGCGTGGGCGGTGCATTGTTACAGTAAGCTGTATCAGCTAACGCATGTTACAAGGCACCTTAGACTAACACGCATTACAAGGTGCCTTATAAGGTGCCTTGTAAGGTGCCTTGTAAGGCGCCTTTGTAAGGTACCTTGTAAGGTGCATTATAAGGTGCCTTGTAAGGCGCCTTGTAAGGTGCATTATAAGGTGCCATTGTAAGGTGCATTATAAGGTGCCTTGTAAGGTGCCTCATAAGGCACCCTATAGGGCTCCTTAGGCTAAGCGCCGTATTAGGCACCCCTGGACAAGGCACTGTAGAAGGCACCCTGGGCTATGGAACCATAGTTTAAGGTGGCCTAACAAGGTTACGGTGCCCTGGGTTAGTGTACCCTAAGGGCTGCAAGGTGCCGTAGGATGACATGCATGACCTGTGAGGAACAGAGACAGATGTAGCCCTAACACTAGATAGAGCACTCAGGAAAGGCAATGAACAGGTGAGTGAAGGAGGGAGAGCTGGGAGCCGCTGGACCCGCCATATCTGCGGGCATCCAATGTGGCTGCCAGTACTGATGACAAACATGGTGGGGGCAACTGTACCACAGCACAGGGTGTTGGCAATGTAAAGTACTGGAAAAACAGTTGGTGGCAGACGATGGGAATACATGTCCCCCAGTGGAGGCGGAAGTGGCAGGATCGTTACAATGATGGGTGGACAGAGGAGTGGTGGTGCCAGGCAGATCAGGCACAGGTGAGGCAAGCACGATGAGGCGCAATGCAGAAAAGGGTAGCAGTGCAGAACATGGGGTGGCAGTTTGCAAAGGCAGACAGGACTCTACACAGCTGACAGATGCAGATAGACGGACCAAAGGAATGTTGGCAATTGTGGTGAGGGTATTATGGGCTGGCAGCACAGATCTGCAAAAATATGACTGTTACAGGTATGCACACTATTTGAGTAAGATAGGCATGAGAAGAGGGAACAATGAGGAATTGAACCCATGAACACTACCGAGAACGGCATTATATTAACCAGTAGACTATACTCCGTGGTGTATGTCACAGCAATGGCTGGGTACAGAAGGACTGCAGGTCACCACACAAACTGTCTGCTCTGAGTGCCAGGATAGGGTAACCCCACCAGTACCCATGATGCAATGCACATGCCAAATAGCTGTCTACAGCTGATCACCAAATGGGGTCTGCACCTCTCTGGTACCTCAGCTTGGAAAGACGAACTGACAGTGCATGATACTAGCACAGTGTAGCTACAGACCATGCCATTGTGCAGGTTCTGTGTTCACCCTGAGGGATAGGATGGGTGCCCAGCACTAGGTCCGCAGTAAATGTGGTGCTAGAGATAGGTCCTGCTATACATCTCCATCACTACCTGTGTGTGACAGGTGTTCCTTGCAGTGCAACTGAAGGTAATTCGGTGTCCATCTGTATCCTGCAGTCACATGTGACCCTCTGGAACCAGACACCACCCAGATTAGTGTGTACCCTGTGTTAGGATCTGGCTGATATGGGCACCTGTTTTCAGGGCAGAGAGGTTTCTAGACTTGCATGAGGTTTGTGTAGCAGTGCCTTTATTGGTCACAGTGGTATACCCTACATACCCCAAAGGGCCCACATCACCCTTTTTGTAGGTAAGGGACAGGTGCCCCAGCCCCAGTGAAACAAGCTCCATCCTGCTGGTATAAGACAGCCCTCCAGGGTTGGTGAGCCAGAGCCATAACCTGTGACTGGGGCAGTGGCAGACTAGCAACAATGTTGGGGTTAGGTCTGGAAAACCCCAACTGCCTCACACCACTGTCTGCCAGTCACCAGAAGACAGCACAGTCAGACTGCACCTTATAGGTATTCCAACCATGCACAGTCTAACTGCAGACAATCCACTAGCCAGTCCATAGTGCATGCTCACAGAGAAACTACGTGCACCAAGCAGCCAGCTCAGTGATTGGGGCCCCAGCACTGGGAACACAAAAGTATCAATGAAGGCAGATAATGTAGAGGGCTATGTGGGAACCTAGACATGCCATGGTCACTGCTCAGTTAGAGTGAGTGCCCTCCCAGTATGACATGCTGTAGCCACCCTGTCTATGCAGGTGGTGGTTGGGCACTACAGTGTCCCAGCCATTGCCCCACACCCTGTGAAGATGCATCTTGGCCAATCCGCCCTGCCCGGGCCATACCCAAAACACCTTGCTCCTCATTATGCACATATTCAGGCTAACGCTGGTAACAGTGGGACATCTTGGGCCCAGAGAGGGGTGGGCAGCCACAGAACAATGGTGGTCCAACTGCACCACCAGCTGCAGCCCCTGCCATGACATTGCTGTCACCTGCCTCATCTCCCACCGCGCCGTCCTCTGGGAGGTGGTGAACCGCTGCATCCCCCTCCAGCTCCAGCTCTGCCTCATCCTCCATGGGCACCTCCACATCCATGCCTGCCTAGGACGGGGGACACGGTCCAGGACCTGGGGGCCCCACTTCTACAGCCACCTCCATGGCATGTATGTCACCTGTGGGGGGTGGGGGTACACAGGTTAGGTGTGGCATGCCTGGTCAGCCGCTTACATGTACCTGTCCCATCATGGCCTGCCAAGTGGGGTGGGCCACGGGATATATAGGGCAATCGGGGCCATCCCCAGCTGTGGATATGTGGCCAGGGATTGTTCTGGGGCAGAGACATGTGGTGCACCATCAGTTGTATGTGTCCCCGGTGTCAGCGGCGCCTCACTGGTGGATGTGTATGCGTGCAACTGGATACAGGTGGCATACACTGCTGGGACTGCTGGGGTACTGGTGGGGTTGGTGACCCACCGTTGCCTGGGACAAGTGTGCTCTGTGGTGGCTGGGATCCGTGCGCAGGGGTGTATGCCCCATGGTGGCATGGGGTCATAATGGCACAACCGGCATTCAACACTGGGT